>APFE030043287.1:140980-179605 GCA_000404065.3 Pinus taeda | reverse complement strand
TTAGAAGAAAAAAATGAGTGAAAGAGGAATTAAAATCTAATAAATGTAGTTTTAATTAACATTTTAATTTATTTAGGAAGATATGTCAAGTAGGTAAAGAGTAATTTCAACTCTATATTATCAATTAAAGATGAAATGCACAATATCACATAAATGATATGAATGAAAAAAAAATCAAACCATTTAGGACTAAACAAACACAATTTAGGGAAGACATTGTGAATCTCATCAAACCATGTTATACTCAAAATACAAACAAAAGAATTTATTAAGCATTTGGGATAAAAAGTACAAACATAATTTTAAGAATTTAGATTGTCAATTACTTACAACCACATGCAAAACCTTAATCTATATCCTTCCCGCATTGAATAATTGCCCCATGATCTTCTCTCCACTATGTTATGCGGCCACAAAAGGGAGTTGAGATACATAGGACTAAAGTATCTTATAAAATGAAATAAATTTTTATTAATTTATTATGTATACAACACAAGATTTTTCATCAATAACAAAGTAGAAATTATAGTTTTTTGTTTTGGTTTTGTGTTTTTTATAAGGATTTTTTGAAGGACTAAATTCACATTTATGATTACATATTCTTTTATAGGATATCCTCCATCTATTAAGAGGTTTGGAATATTTTTTGTTTCGTCGTGCTTGAAGAGTCCCAATAGAATGGTAGACAGATTAACCAACAAAACAAAGAACCTCGTACGTTGATCACAACAAATATCTAAATATGACACCCCAACCAAGATACACATATTTAGAGACTCAATTACTCTCATTGAACAATGAAAAAACCGTAACATGGTATGCAATTCTAGGTTATTGCATTGTGGTTTATCAAGGTACATGTTTCAACCATGTTGAAAATGAGAATTTTTTCAAAGATAAAGTAGAAAAATAACTCCTAAATCTAGGTCATAAGATTATAACCCTTGTTAAAGCCAAACAAACTAGGAATTAATGGAACTTGTCATTGTGATTTCAATAGATTTATTTAAGAACCTTATTTATATTTAGCAAAGGTAGAATAACTCTTGGAAATATATAAAACCCTTTGGGAGTAGTCATTGATGGCTTTTCAACTAGATACATTGGAGGTACTTTAACACCATCAAGCATTATTTCTTAGTTGAAAATTCCCTTTTTAGTTAGATTATTTTAGGTAATCTCATGTTCTATCTATTTGATTCTTGGTTTCTAATTAATTTACTATCCCATTTTCCATTTTCTATTTAGGGACCCAAAACAAAATGAGAGATAAGGTAACCACCTTATATATGCTTCAATACTTCGGATACCCCTATCATGGAACCATCGAAGATTGTTGAAGTGATTAATGTAGAAATTCCTTATAGATTCAAACTGTAGATTGTAATATGCTAAAATAATTGACTTGAATCTACTCTACTCATCAGCGGAAACAATAAATGATCGATGAAATCATGAAGCATAAAAGAGAAAGAATTTATTCACACGTAACAAAATAAGTTTCTGGGGAAAGCCATAGCTAAAAACCTCTTCTATCTATGTATTTCATTAATAAGAAAATATGAGAAAATTACAATGCTTTGCTCAAGTCCAAGAAACCTTTCACTATCTCAATCTATCTCACTGCCTCCCAGACAAGCTCAAGCCAATACTTGGCCAATTTTGACGCCTGCCAAGCTCATATTTCCTTGCACATTTTCTTAGGGAATTAGCCCATATTTAATTGGGAAATTCCATAAATATGAATTTCTCAATCCTCATAGGCCTTCCTTTGATTGTATGCACCACCTGTACAATTTAGATGATTATACAACTGATAGTACATTGTCCCTAAACTTTAATCTCAACTAGGTCTTTCTCTGATCTGACATGCATGAGTTAATTATGAGTGAATCTTCAGTTTACTGGTTGATTAGTGCTGGTTACATCCCACTACTGCAGGTTACACCCCACTACTGGATCTCCCACTAATTCATCCATCAGTTGGAACTAGTTTAACTGAATTAAATAATTATAACTCAAAATAAACTGAACCAGGGATCCTAAAAAGTAGGAGACACTCTTCATGACTCCAGTTAGACTCTTAACTCGAATTAACTGAGCCAACTAAGTCAAATTAACTTAGTTAACTACTACAAGTTGTCATGAGATGTGGAATTACAATTTAATTCCTAATTTAATTCAAGGACAAATTAAATTAGGTTTTTTTTTGCATTTTTAACACTTCCTCTCAGCAAGAAAGAGATTATCTGCTACCCTGACCCTGCCTATATGAAACTCAAATTTTCATCTTGAGAATGCTTTCATCAAAATATCTGCATCTTGTTCCTTTGTAGGAATGTACTCTAACAACATGATTCTCCTCTACACACAATATCGTAGATGGTGATACCAGATGTCGATATGCTTGGACCGATCATGAAAAATTAGATTCTCAGAGAGTTTGATAAAATTATGATTGTCATAGTA
Organism: Pinus taeda; assembly: GCA_000404065.3. Lineage (NCBI taxonomy): Eukaryota > Viridiplantae > Streptophyta > Pinopsida > Pinales > Pinaceae > Pinus > Pinus taeda. Next base: position 177,136 of record APFE030043287.1, on the reverse strand, counting down.
AATCACTATAGGATCCATTTGCTGACCAAATAATCCAACATGGAGCTTCCTCATCTAGGTAGCCTCACAAGCTGCTTGACTAGCAACCATGTACTCTACTTCTGCTGAACTGAGTGCAACTGAACTCTACTTCTTGTTGTACCAAGAAACTGTTGCTGACCCAACATTGAAGATTCCCCTTGATGTGCTCTTACTATCAGGTGGACTCCCTTCCCAATCTGAATTTGTGAAGAATTGAAGCTTCACTCCCTTTTTCTGTTTGTACCAAATAACAAAATGAGTGGTGCCTCTGAGGTATCTCAACATATGTTTAGCTTCCTTCCAATAGAGTTTCGTTTCCTTAACCATGGCTTGACTAAGTTGGTTAACTGCAAAACACATGTTCGGTCATGTGTTCACCAAATAAATAAGTGAACCCACAAGCTGTCTTCCATACACCTCTTCCTCAATCATACCATTGAGGAATGATGTCTTCACATCCATTTGATGTATATTCCATCCCATCTACGTTGACAGTGCTAGAATAGATCTTATTGAAGAGTACCTTGCTACCGGAGCAAACGTATCATTGTAATAAATTACCTTCACCTGAGGGAATCTTATGGTCACAAATATGGCCTTGTGTTTCTCCACACTCCCATTTGTTGCTTGATTTACCTTGTAAAGCCATCTGGAACTCACCACTAACTTGTCTGTTGGTCTTGGGACCACTTGCCAAATATTGTTTTTGATAATGGAGTCATACTCCTCAACCATGGCATCAACTCGTATTGGTTTCTGCACTACTTCCTCGAATGAGGATGGCTCAACCACTAGAATCTAGCTCATCAGGGCCATGTAGCCGTGTACCGATTTGGTGATGTCCTCTTCCTGCACTATGATGTGGGTCCTCCCACATTCTATCTAGCATCATGCATCAATCTCTCAACCTCTCTAGTGTGTTTCCTTCCATCTTTGGAAGTTTTTTCATGAGTGGGTACTTCCACTCTCTACTCCTCTACATGTGGTTGCTCCATATCATCTTGAGGTTCCTACTTTGGAGCTAAAAGCTCCTCATCTGCATGTAACTGAATATCCCTCTCAAGGGAACATCTCATGAACTTCTCTTCATCAAACTTCACATCTCTACGAACCATTGTCATCCTGTTGGATGGAAGGTACACCCGATAGTTGTGAGGTGTATCAGTGTACCCCACAAATATACCCAACTCAGCTATTGGATCTAGCTTTTTCCTTGCATCCTTGGTAACATGACAGTAGACTGATGAACCAAACATCCTGAAGTGTGCCACATCTGGTTTCTTACCTGAAAAATCCTCTTCTAGTGTACTCATATCGAGAATTCGACGAGGGCTTCTGTTTTTCAAATAAACAGTTGTGTTCCATGATTCAGACCACAAGTGCAATAGTAGGCCTTGATTATGTAACATCTCTTGTGCAGCTCCCACAATATTTTTGTTCTTCCTTTTAGCCACCCCATTATGCTGTGGTTTATGAGGTGTTATTAACTCTTGTTGAATGCCTTCTAATACACATAAGTTCTTGAATTCATTCGACACATATTCTCCACCGTTATTACTTATGAGAGCTTTAACTTTCCTATCAGTATCTTTCTCGAAAATTTCTTTAAATTCAAAAAATTTAGCGAACGTATGATCTCTCTTCTGCATGAAGAAAATCGAACACTTATAAGAAAAATCATCAACAAATATTACATTATACCTGTGCTTGGTCGTGGATGTTGTCGAGAATGGTCCACACACATCTGAGTGAACTCTATCAAGGATCGCTTGTGCTTGAGTGCCTTTATCATGAAAGGAAGCTTTGATGTGCTTCCTAATGAGCCTCAATATTGCAACAAGAATGCTACAACTCCCAAGGCTACCAACTTTAATTATTTACCCAGGGTTTGTACAAACTTAAGAGGTATCAACACTATATCTGCAACATATAATGTGTCCTTCCTTTGCTATTAGGATGTAATGGAGTGCATGTAATGATATCAAATCCTACACTAATTGTCAAAAATGAAATGCTCGAAATGGAAACCTTAACCTATTGCAAGAAAGAAAATACAAGGAAAGAAACCTATTCTAATTGCATAAAGTAAATATAATGAACTAAATGTCAACCATTACATTTAAAAGAGTTTAGGTCCATTAAGAAATTTCATTGGATGTGGCAATCAAGAAAATCATCAGTGTATTATCCAATTCACAAATTTGTCCATTAACCTAAATCGCTGAGATGTTTTGCATGGGTAAAAAGGGAAGTCCTAAGTGGTGTTTATCCCTCCTCAACCATTTATTTAGAGCATAGGGGTGATGATTCAACCCTGAGGGACCAAAACCAATCTTTTGGAGAAAATCTAGGTAAGTATATGCACGCTAGAAGAGTACTACAGGAAACTACATGATGTTACAAATTTACTATAGGAAGTTATAACTCATCAAATGACCAGGAAAATGAAATCCAACTTGGATGGGACAAATTTTTTATTGACTAGGATGTATTAGGTCTCCATTACAAGTGGAATCAATAAAAAAGACCCCTGTTAACCCATGCTAAAAAATAGCAGAAAATTACTAGTCTAAAATCTAGAAATTCAAGAACTAGCGAGCTAGTAAATCTATCAAATGTCTAACCTAATCAAGTGAAAATGAAATGAGGTAATTTTTTTTATTAACTAGAATTTTTTTTTATCTAATGCAAGTGGAATCAACTCAATTTAAGCTCGTTAGCATGCTCTAAAAAATATCATAAATTTACTATTATTTTCCACAAGGGACTTCCAAAAATCTAGATTTGGGAATAAGAAAACTAATCCAAGTAGCTCAATGATTAATATGACCTTCCGAAGTTGTTATAATGATGAAAGGATGCTTGTGATCTTGCAAAATAACTTATTTCAACCATTTTACCCAATCCTATAGTAAGAAATCTTTAACACTAAATGAAAAAATAGAAAAAAACAAGAACAAGAGATGCATATGAATAAGAAGTGAAAGGAAGAAAAGTAAATGATACAAAAGGGCTCTGAGGCTCCTGGGATGGCTTGGCCCAAGGAAAATCAGATTCCTATGGAGGAGACCAAGATTTAGAAGCTCAACATGAAACCAATCTTCATTATTTCCATCAATACAATTACATCCCTGCAAGAAATGACAGTGGAGTTGCAAAAATACGAGTTCTCTCCACAAGAAGATTAACAAAAATCAACCCCTAGAGGAAAATTCGACTTGGTACTTATACAAAATGATTAGGAAGAATTCGCCATGAAAGGAGGAAGATTTCCCCACCAAAATCCCTCAAATAGTGGATCTGGTTCCCAATACTAGGAATCTGCATTAAATGACAGTGAACGAATTCCTAGATTTTCTCAATCATTGGAGTTCCAGAATTTGTGCAATAATTTCAGAATATCTTCTTGATTTATTATTTAATATTGATTCTCTTGTAGTAGGGAGCAAGTCCCTAAATTATCTCCCCCTCCAAATCTTCATAATCTGCCTAATATTCTCACAATATTCCACAAAAATAAATAATATTAGGCACAAATATGCAATTATCCATAAACCTTCCTAATGAACATATTAAAGTTAAAAATGCATTATCCAATGCAAAAAAAGATGTTTAATGTGCTGAAGGATGGTCATATGGGCCTTAATTTATGTTTAATTTGGAGGCCCATCATATCCATTAGTTGAAAGTGTTGCTCATCCTTTGAGCAACTTAATGATTTCATTGTGCCTCATTCATGGCCTTGGTGGCCTCCCTGATTTGTACATTATTGCCTTTTTCCCCTTATGCAAGATGGGTTCTTTAAGGTTTTTTAGTTTGGCAAGGTATTCCACACTTTTCCAATATTTTGCTACCTTTTTCCACCATTTGGACACCTCCGGAACCATCAAAATTCCCTTAGATGAGATTTGTAGAAAACTAGGACATCATGTAGTAATTCCTGTAGTAACTACAGGAAACCCTGTAACAGCCTGTTTAAACTTGTTTTGAGCATAAATGATAGTCTGAGCCTAGGGTAGGCCCTCAACTTGACTTCCATGCCCCTCAATGTCATTTTGGACCAGATTTTCCATGCCTTTCTCCCCTTTCTATACCATCTTTTAGGCCTAGGACAAAAGCTAGAAAGAGATTAGAGACCCCTTGGAAAGCCTCCTTTCATCACTGTAGTTTGAGTTCTATTTTGATGGTGAATGCCTTCTTGCCTTTTTTTGCTTTCTTCTTCTCTTTTGTGGCCTAGATGATTTCCTAATGGGATTTGAAGTTCTTTGTTTTGATTAGGTCTCTCTTAGGCACTGCCATTATGGTTTTTAGCACAATTTGTTCCTTTCTTCCTTCATGTAGCAACATTCTGCCTTCCTGTAGCAGTCATTCCTTCTCTTTCAGGGTCTTCTAACTATATGGGAATGATGAGAAATGATGTAGAGGGCCTGGAGGAGGATGCTAGGGCTCAGAGGGAGTAGTGTAGGTTTGTGAAAATGGAGAGGATGTGTTATGTGTGTTTTTTTTCAAGAAATTTTCAAGACGAGACAGAGTGTAGGGTTTATTCTTGAAAAATGTTAATTTTTTCCTATGAAATGGGATGGACGAATAATGGATAGAGTGGATATGAAGTGGATGGAGGACTTGGAGTGCTTTTGTGACTTTTCCTTTACACAAATTTCCTCTTTTAATTGCTGCCCCCACTCCTCAAAATCATCACCCTTCCTAATTTGGCTTTTCCACATTGCATGAGTGGGGGATTTAGCTGCAATTAAATAGTTGAGGGTGGCTGAGATTGTTGACCCATCCTTAGCTTTATAAACCTCACCTCTCATGCATTGACAACAAATTTATAACTATAATATGCTCAAGAGAAGAGGTCAAGAATATTTCATACCTGTACCTATTTGATGGTTGTTGGAGAGGAATGCATGCTACTGCTGAGTTGATGATTGATCCATGCTTCCCTGGAGGTGCTAATTTTCTTTGCTTGCTTCTTCACAAGTCTCGATAGCTTGTTGATTCTTTGACCGATAAGGTTGTTGTGTGCAATTTTATTTCCAGTGTTCAACCTTTTGCTGGTGGAGTGGATGGACCACTTGCTATGGAGGGTGTTCCCCCTTTTAAATCTTCAGAAATGGCTTCATTTTGCTCAAGGTGGCTAGATCTTCTCCTGTGTGAGTAAAAAATGAATTGATGCCGAGTTATGTTGTAATTGCACACACTACTTACAGGAGGAATCCTCTTCCCGTAGCAGTCATTTAATTCCTCTTCGAGACCTCATTGATGCATGTGGGATTTATGGAAAGTTGTAGGAGGTATAAGGACATGGTTCAAATCATCAAGAGGTGTAGGTGGTGGAAAAGTTGATGACAAAGTTTTTTATGATTTTTTTCATGTAAGGCAGGGTGGAATTTAAAGATGGATTTTGGTTAGATGGAGTGGATGAGTGATTAAAGTGGCATTAGGGGACCTATATAAACCTTCATTAAAGAATACATGACCTTTTGACCCCTTTCTCCAATCAGATTGCCTCCTATAGCTTCTTCTCGACCATCCTGTAGTACTACAGGATCTTCCTGTAGTAATTCAGGACAACCTCCTACAGTAGAATTGTTTTGTCCATATCTCCCAATTGGTAGAATGGATTGACCTAAAATTTTCTAAGAATGTTTCCATCATCCTTATGCACCTCCCCATAAAAATTCTTGGCCAATGGATGCATGGATCTCAATAAAAATTAAAAATGGTTGTAGGTGATGGAGGTTGATTTCTCGAAAACTGTGCATTGGACTTTTCTGAAATTGCTTGGTCATGTTACCATCATCCATATGCATATCCCCATGAAACAATTTTCAAATGGATGCACGCATATCAAGAAAATAAAAAAATGATTGTAGGTGATGGAGGTCAATTTCTCGAAAAGTGTGCACCAGAATTTGCTGAAATTGCTTGGACATGTTACTATTATCCATATGCATCTCCCTCTAAAACAACTTGGCAAATGAATGCATGGTTTCCATGATATGACAAAAATAATTTTTTGCTCTATGTATTTTTGTTTCCTACAGTAACTACACGATCCTCTTGTAGCATTTTAGGAAAACAAGGAACATGAGTGGTAAAATCTTGGGAATGATGAGTGGACAGTTGAAATAGATGAGGGTGATGGATTGGCATGGCCTTGGTCCTTCTGAAGCATATGAGAAAAGGAGGAGAAAGTCCAAGTTTGACTTCCTTTGACTAGGCTTTTGATCAATTTTTCTTTTGGTGGCTAACTTGTTTTTGTTGCTTGCAAAGGTTGGAGAACACTTGCATTCATGAGAGAGAGATGCATGGAGCAAATATTTTTATTTTTTCTTCTTTTTTTCTTCAAGGCCTACTAGCTTCCTCAATGAGGTTTCCAACTAGTAGGTTTGCCTAGGCACCTCAAAGGAGGTTTTCACCTATGATATTTTATTTTTCTCTTTTTTTTCCAACCCATTGACTGCCTCATGGATATTTTCAATCAATGAGCCAATCTTAGGGGCCTCAAAGGAGGTTTTCACCCAAGATTTTATTTTTTCCTCTTATTTTTCATTTTTTATTTCTTTTCTTATTCTATTCTACTTGAAAAAACAAAATCATTTTCAAGTGTAGGAATACTTCCAATGTAGCCACTTGCATAACTGGATGACATATAAAATCATGTGTAGGCTTGAAACATATTCTTTGACATGTACCTGATTGTAAGAGATCAGATGCTTTGACTTTGATGATATCAAGCATAGTTGAAGAAGAGAGTATTGTTGCAACTTAGTGATTGTCTGGAGCAATATTTTAATATAGTTGTGATGCCCCTGGTCCACTTTCTGATTTGGATCATCTTGGATGTCTTCTTCTTCCATGAAATTTAGGTCTTATTCTTTTTGCTAATTATTCTCTTGAACACATAGAGGATCTGATGGTAAACATGAGTGCACTTTCCCAATCTCTGATTTTGATGTCTTCTCTTCGTCAAGTGCAACCCATGAGTCTTTGGTATTCTCATTTGAATCTTCTTTTTTTTGCATGTTTTCCTTCAATGATATCAAGAGAATCTCTTTTTTCTGATACTCTTCCTAAGCTAAGATGAATACCATTTAGATAAAGAGGAGATGTTTGGAAGTGTTGTACCTCAACATTGTAAGTGGGTTGAGCTACTTCATTGTGTGGGTTCGGAAATTGTGGTATAGGTAGTTGAGTGGGAGTGGATATTTGAGATGGATGTGGTTGGGGTGGAGGTGAATGGTAGGGATAAAATGGAGTTGGGTATGAAAGATATTGAGGAAAATATTTAGGATATTGTGGATGACTCCCATAAGTTCCTTGCCAACCTTGTTTTCAAGATTGGTTTTGGGGTTGAGATGGCCAAGGTTGCCAATGAAAGCGTGTGTTCCAATTACTTTGAGATGGATGTGCATAAGCTTGAAATTGTGAATTAGGCTCTTGCATCATATCAAGTTGAATAGACTTCCATGGTCCTCTTGGATCTACATAACATAGCTACATTGGCAATTGAATTGCTCCATTGTCCTCTTAGTAAGCTTCTTTCAAATTTGGTAATGAGGGGTAATATTGAATAACATATGATTCTGCATGGACAACACAAATAACAATATATTCTTTTTCCTCATCTTGCAGTCTTAACATTTATACTTGTTTGGTTAGATTGCTAAGAATTTATGTTTTAAAGTCATCAAACAAATTTCCAAGTTTAGCTTGACTTATTGATCTCGATGCTGATTTACTTACTCTTGCCCTTCCTCTTGATATGTGTTTGCATGTTTAAAAAATTCTTCAAATGATAATTGCTAGATATCACCTCTACTCATGAGATCAAGAATTTTCAATCCACTCATCCCTAATTGTTCTAAGTAAGAGGGTTTTTAGTGTGTCAGATCCTAAATGATATAATTTTCTCCTCTTAACATTGTACATGAACCTCTCTATTAAAGGCTTTGATCTTCTTTTTGATTCATTCTGAATATTTCTTCTTTAAGATCATGATCTTTATATTTTTCCACATATCATTCCATGATCTTATTGAATTAGTCCCTAAACTCATGAACCATTTAAGAGCTCTATCCTTCAATGTTGCTGGAAACAATCTCAATTTTTGAGTGTGTAGTAAGTAACCATAAGATCTACCAAGGATATCAAATTCAAAGAGAAAGGTTTTCGGATTCTCTGACCTTAGACCATGAAAGTTTGGAAGAAAATATGAAGGGATGTTTTTCATGTGCACACTGATCTCAATATCTGGAATGGGAAATCCAATAGGATCTTGTTCATTGTCATCATCTCCATCCATTTCTTCTTCCTTCTCTGCCACCTCTTGTTACACAATATTTTGTCACCAACCCCGCATCCCCTACTCCCTGGTAGAGTCGGTCCCTAAATGGCCTCTGTTCTATGTTATACATCAAAAAATGTGTCCACATCTTCCAAATCATTCAAGAAGATTAACAATGCTCTTTAATCCTGAAGATTGACCCTTTTTACCCATGTTCTAAGATCGTCACAAGGAAACCTCATTCTGCCTGCGACAGTAACCTGGAATGGACTAGAACGTTGTGACATCATTGTAGGGGTACATCTGTTCTCTATGATGGTTGGATTTTAGGGCTCATCACAAGTCCTCAGTATCCTTCTTGCGATGATAGATCTAAATACACTCTTGCCCCATGATGTTGTCTCTGAATCCTAGTGTTTGACTAGCGACAACCCACATATGGTGAATTAGTTCAAATAGAATGCTTCTGGGTGGTTCTGGAACTGGTTGTTGGGTCAAGGAAGTTTTCCTTTCCTCCTCTGGGATGGTGGTTCCGCCTTTTGAGAAACCTCCCTTGGGGATAAGCTCCCTCTCCCTCATTTATGGAGGCTCCTCCTCTTATAAAAGCATTCCCCATTGGTATGGTCAGCTGGTTTTTGGTATTGAGCAAATTAGCTAGTTTTGGTGTGAGATTGATAGTTTGCAGTGTGAATTATTGACAGTCTAGCAATTGGTTGTGGATTTTCTTAGCCTTATACTAGTGATTTTGGGTGAGAGAGAGAGTTATCAGCCTTTTGGGAGACCCTTTTGAGAGTGAATGCTTGAGGAGACATATTGAATGGACCCTTCGAGGAAGCTTTCAATGTCAAGGCTTGGTTGTAAGCTTTGATTTTGCTCATATTAATAATATCAATGGTGATTTCCTATGTCATGTGTAAAATATATTTGATAGCTTATGGTTCCTTGACTCTGTAAGTGAATAGTTCATTGTTGTTCTCTATTATGTGTTCTGTTGTTCTCTTGTGTTGTTTCAGGTGAATCGCTCATCGAGGAAAAGGAAACGATAGCTCAAAAAGCGCAACAAAAACTCCATCGAACACCATCATAAGGTAGGCTCTTGCAATAATGACTGTTTAATGAATTAGTTGTTGTTTTGTCTTATTATGACTAGACCCACTCTAGGGCTAAAGGGGTTGCCTCTATTCGCAGAGGGAACATTACCTACATCACAAGTTGGCGACTCCACTGGGGAGTCCTTTGTGTGTTGTCTCTTGTTTTGCTCTTGATTTGTTTTTTATTGAATTACATAGTGTCTCTTGGTTTTGGGACAGAGCCATCAGTGTTCTGGGTTACTTGAGTAAATCTGGTAGTCCCTCTCACTATCTGAGAGATAAGTCTGGCATATTTCAGGTGTTTTTTCTTTGTTTTTCCTCTTAATTGAGATCGTCGTTGTTTAGCTCTTAACAGATGTGACGAGTCGCTCCTATCCTCTTTGATCAAGTTGTACATCCTGTCATAGAGCTGCGACGATTCCTAAAATCAGACGGTCATCGAAGACAGGTGTACTCTTGCGACGATGTCGTTCAGTTGCTAGCTTTGTGCTTGTGACGATTTGGCTTTCGTCTCATGTTTCTAGTTCAACCCCTGCGGCGATTCTTGTAAGGTTGTTGTTCATAGCCTTACCTCCTGGATCAGCCAATATTGCTTGTGCCCTGCTACCTCTTGTACCTTATCAAGCTTGTTTTGACTGTATTGGTTAAGGCACTTTCTCCTTGGTTCATTTATCTAAGTCTTGTGTTTTTAGGCTGTGTGACCTAAATCTTTGTAAGGTTTCATCAAGAAGTCAGTTGTTTGGGTTGCTTGTCCTTCCAAGATTCGCCCACAACCATCTTATTGGTTTGTTTGAAGTTGTTCTACTACTTGTCTTCTTTCTGATTGGTCTGTAGTGTTTAGTTATTGAACCATTTTCTCATATTGATTTGATTTCCACACTATCAAACATAGATTACATTTGTTTGGATCAGTCAGACTTACATTTGCTTACTTTTCATTAAATTCCAAAAGTAAAAAATATCGCGTTCATACAACATACGAAAGTGAAAGCGCATTTGCATTACTAAATTTTTCATGATTGAGAAATTAGAAAGCAAAGTTCAAATCTTTAATTAGTAGTTGCGAGATAAGTGCATTGATGCATTGTGTTTCCTAGTGATTGGATTGCTTGCATGCACTGCTTCTCTTGCATTTGCTTGTTATGGTTTGCATTCGCTTGGAAATGAAATCCTTACCCTGATTTAAGTAGTGGTTCATCGAAAGGAATGGTGTTTTACTCATTGTAGTTGCATCCTAGGAATAGTTGAAATACATTCCGTATGGCCTTAAAACCTAGACTTAATTCAAGATTAACCGTTAAAATCTATTGAATGAACTTAAAGACGCATTGGAACCTAATGCCCACTTATCTAGAGGTCTAGGCTAGAGACGTGTTTCGGTGTCGTTAAACCTAGTTACTATTGTTTTCACTAAGGTTGGGTGATTCCTCCTTTTGTGATCCAATAGGTACTAGTATGGATTTGTGCTCCCCGTACCATCGAGAATATGTTAGGGGACCCCACTAGGTTATCATCCTATTATCCATAGAAAGTCGAGTTTTCCGCCTTACGAATCGTAACGCACCGAACACAGCATTTGGGAAGATTGACTGCCATACGGAAATTCCTTGGTCATTTCTCTTTCATTTGATGACCAAGGTGTATATGCAGTTTTGCGATTTGTCTGGTAAACCTCTTGTCTAGTACTCCAGAGCAGTCACTTTTGTTCCTTTTCGACTCTTTAAAAGTAAAAGGATCATCTGAGCAGTTGTCCTTTCAGGATCATTAAACTTCGAAAGTGATAGAGTCACCTTTTCGTCCTTTTCTCGACTCTTAAAATATGAGAAAACATAGTTTTGTTTCAATGTCGTAAAATTTACTGCCCATGAAATTTCCTTGCTACAATTAGAGTTCCTTTCAAGGTTGATCCCAATGGCAACCTTTCCAGAGTCTACTAGTCACGGTCTCCCCCCGGATGGGAGTCCTGGTCCTTTTCCTTCTTTTGGGAATGCTAGTGCTCCATATATGGCAACATTGTCCTTGCCTGGATTATCCATCGGTTTGTCGTTTGGTTGTTTTCAACCTCAGTGGTCCCGAGCGTCATGACTCCTGTTCCACCGTCCCCTTCATTTGAATCATGACATGATGATTCTAGGGTTGAGCCTTTGCCTTCTTCCCCTGTTCCTCCACCCTCCTCTCCTACTTCGCTTGGTGAAAGTTCCCAATCCAGTAACTAGGAGGCTAAGAAGAAGAAGAGGAAGATGAAGAAGAAGTTAGATAAGCAAGAGGCTACCCATGCAACTATTGCTTCGAGTGCACCTCCGGTTGGAAAACCTTCTGATCCTCCACAGAAGGTTAAATTTCCTTGTAAGTTATGCAAGGGTGACCATTTTCTTCATGATTGTCATGGTATTCCTAGGATCTTAGAAGTATGGTCTCATGATCTGGCTCATCCCTCTTTGCCCTGTAAAGCTCATGTCGATATTACACCCTCAATTGGTAGAGGTAAGGAGAAAGGTGTTAGTGTCAGTCTTATCATACTACCATCAATGATCAAAATCTGCTCTTTTGCATTTGCATGATAGGTGTCCCATACTGTAAATTTTCAATAATCCATTAGGTCATGGATCCACTGATGGTTGAGGTCACTACTTTTTTCCCTCATGAAACATACTTGATGATCCTATTTCTTATTGTTTTCAGTCAAAATTCATTTTCCTTCTGTAGTTCTTAGGTCATAGGGTTTGGTCTCATTAGGTTTTAGGGTTTCTACATAGTCAAATTTGATGGTTAAATGCCAATAAAGATCAGTAAGGACATGAGGATGCCCAATAAACTCAAGCAAAGTATCAGAATAATTGAAAATTATTTTTATCAAAGTCAAATGTAATTTTCACCTCAAAACATGTTTTGAGGTGAAAATAGAGTATTTTGTTTCTATTCTTATTTTTATGTAATTTCATGTTCCTATATGTAATATTGATCCTAAGCTACCCATAAGTCACCAAACTATACTTCAGGCTAGAAAGACTACAAAGAAATCAAGGCAACATGAGCAAATCCACTTGCAAAAGAAAAACGTGAATAGGCATTAAAATCAGGGTTTCTAAAAGGCAAAGATACATTGGAAAAGTGGGTTTTCAAAAAGCAAAAATTAAAATGAGGATGATATATAAACTCATTTTCTTCTATTTTCATTCCATTGTATCACTTTGCAAATCAAAGGAGCCAAAGGAGAGAAGAAAAATCAATTTTCTAAGTGTTCTTGAGTGAAAGAGAGGCAGAGCTGCGCGTAGGCAACGGGTGCTATGCTTCTGGAGGAACTTTGCCTGACGCTGCGTGTAGGGAGAAGGGTGTTGCGCATAGGGCTATTTTTCACAGTGTATTTTTAAACAGGCGCCGCACTTAGGGCCTAGTGCTGCGCGTCTGTGCAGAGGCACTGCGCTTAGGGCAGGCAACACCAAAAACTCTCCCAACTTTAAATCTATGCCAAATTACCTTCAAATATGCCTTGTGTAAGTAAGTATCATTACTTACAATTTAGTTTGCATATGTGAAGATTTTCAAAGTTTTTCACTCTCTGTATAAAACCCTAATTTTCACTATAAAACCCTAGTCATTTGGTTTTTCCCATCACTCAAACTCATAACTAAAACCTTCACTTATTATTCCCATCATTTTTATCATATTCTACCACTCACTTATCACTCCCTAAACCTTCCCCTCCCTCTCATACTTTACCCATAGCTTCCTAAAGTCATCTATACCCATCCCTACAAACCCTAGAGCATATAATTCATCCCATACATTGTCTAAACTGTGCAAATTGTTATTGGGAATAGTGTCCACTTGGAGCTGCTAGTCCCACTAAGACTGGTAGCTATCTTAGAAACAAACAAACTAAAACTAATTTCGCTTTCCTTTATGAGAAGTAGATAAGAGGGGAACAAAGGACACCAACCTCAGTCTTTCGTTTGGTTCCTTGATTGGTTCCTCTCCTTTCTGATAGATCTTTGCCACTTCTTCTTCGTCTACCCAGCTTCAAAGAGCACATGTGGAATCAAATCAGCATAATACTATCAAAGAACAGAGATCTACAAACATAAGCAATACATGACCAGATATGTATTGGCCACACAAATGCATATATCATCAAACATACAAGACTTTGGAGGAAAACTTGAATTGCTTTATTAATATCAAGAATAGAAAAGAGGATTACAACCAATTGTTCTGACCCAGCATCATCCTCCAGCAAGAAAGCCCTTCTTCACCTCAGTAAAGCTTAGATCACCCAACACTATGATGTTGCACTAGGAAACCAACAACACTTCCTTACAAGATACAAGATTCCAACCTCTATATCTCTGTGATGAGGGATCCATATATAGATGATTGTAGGGGGGTGAGTCAGCTTCTAGGATTTTGATTAGTGTCCTCTCTTTGATAGTTCATGATTCCACTTGGAGATTGATGATCTCTTACTCATCCCTGGGCGAATTCAGAGAGGCAAGTGTCAGAGGAGAAGTTTCTGGAAGATTCTATGATCCTCCACATCGCAAACTGTCTCTGCTATTTGTCCATTCTCGCCCATCACACCCTACAAAAGGGCTTTCCAGTATGAAACGCACCTTTTACTCTGAGTAGGTGAGATGCATCACACCCTCTGCACTGGGTATTCTGTATGGTCCAGTTTTAACTAGTTCTGAGCAGTTTTCTGTGGAGAACTTCTAGGAGATGATGTAATCAGCTGACCTTGTTCCTTTAGGGAGTGAAGCAACATTTTTAGGGACTTAGGAGCCTTTGGTTTATGGACATTTATGATTGGGGTTGCAGTGCCAAAAAATGTCTATAATAGTTGCCCCCTAAAGCATGAGGTTGTTAATCTTTTGATGTTGCGTGAAATGCTTTATCATGAGGATCTGAAGTTTTTTTGAGCTGGAAGGTGACCTGTAATAAGATACAACACAATATATTATCTTCATAATACTTTTCATGATCTAGCTAAGGCGAGCATTCCCATGCTCAACTTTATAAATTCATTTTCATGTACATAGGATAGACAACCGTCTGTGTAGCAGACTGATGATTCGGACGGAGTCATCATCCTTTGATTTGTATGATCATCTATTCGGCAATGATGTACATTTGATGTTTTTATATTCCTAAATATATCGCAGCCCGTATGGATGAAACTAGATCCAGGGTCTTCAAAACTCATTCAATCTTCACTCAGAGTACAATTCGATCCATGTGAAAGATGTTCTGGAGTCAAACATGGAAAGACATCACCTGATTACCAGCCAATGATGTAAGCGGTTAACAGGCGCGAGAGGAATCACCAATAATGACAATGATCCTCAAGGTACTACAATACAATTCACGCGGTGTGAAAAAGGGACTTGGCGTTGAACACCACGCAAAATCTCTCGGTCAAAGGCCATTGATGTAAACTTTTCGCCAAAAGTAAGAAACTTTCCATTGAGGCATGCAAGCTTCAAAGTACTGAAAGGGGTTGTTCCTAGGTCGACTTCTTGGATAATGAGCTGAAGTCGAAAAGAAGTGACCCATCGTAGGAGGGCCTTAATGAATCTCACATCTACGACATAGAATGGAGCAAATGATTTTGGAGGTGAAAACGATCTGATGATACAGGGTTTAGGGTGGCGGTCATGAAAGAATGGAGCGTGAATGTATTGCAGCGTATGAGACACAAGTGAATTCTCTGAGCGACTTCTCTTGGACATACCAGCGACAGTGACAATGGATTAGTAACGTTAACCCCAAAGATGGATGGTGTGACGGACCAATGGTGATATGACCAATGAATGAAATAACCCAACCCGACTCGGACGGAGTGAAAGTGTCATGTTCAAGAGTGACTTGCTACCAATAAAGTTTCTTCAAGTTTTCTTCCCAATTTTCCCCAGTCATTACTGACCAGTACCTCATTATATTTATCAAGATTGAGGAGGATAACATATGCTTGCTCTATAATATGCCCTTCGAGCGAACCCGTCGCTATGTTTTAACGAGCCTAGCTCGTTCTCGTCCATTTGGACAAGTTTGTCACTATTGGTTTTAACGAGTTTAACGACAATGATAACTCGGTCCTTTTTCAATTTTAGAGAGTCTGAAAAGGGACGGAAAGGAAACTCCAATGATTCTTTTTCGTCATATAATCCATTACGTCCGAAAAAGTGTAAAATAATACGAAAGGATGAATTTTCAATAGTTTTTTAACGAACCGAACAAGAAAGGCTCGATCTTTTTGTGTAATAATCCCTCAGGTCCAAAAAGATTAAAATATAGAGGAGGGATAGCACTTCCGATGACTTTAAACGAGCCGGAGAGGCCAATTGCTCAACAATATTTTCATATTTTACGAGTCAGGTGAAAAGAGCTTAAAGGAGACTTGTTTTTTGAGGAACGAGTGATAATTTCGGGTAGCAGCTGATTCCAGGTAAGGTTTGGAATTTTCCAATCATGACAGTGTCACAAGGATGGCTAGCAAGATCACTCATCGTAGTTGTTCCTCAAAAGGGTAAACAATCAAATGGAGGCGTATGATCGGCTAAAAAAAGTGGAGGTGATGATGAGAACATGACCAAGGCTTAAAAGCTGATGATAATGCATTCACAATGGTTATTTACCAGAGATTGGTTCATTTTTTAATGAGCTTAAACTCTGGGGGAAACATTTGCTCATTGCTTAGGTTTAATTTTTAACGAGCTTGAACTTCACATTAAAACTGCTCGTGGAGAGTTTATTTTTTAACGAGCTTGAACCCTACGGTAACACTGCTCGTGATAAGTTTGCATTCCCCCAGCATAATAACGCAAATCGAGGTGTATGCCCCCCAAGCTTCATTGCATTCAACACTGTGGTTGGAATGAAGGTTTACCTTCGAGATCTTTGTAAGACTCGTCTTGGATTTTACGAGATCGTAATCAAAGACTCGATTTGGAAAGGGAGTTGGTTCATTTTTTAATGAGGTTGACACAGTAAAGAACTATCCTCATTACTCCTTGTTTCATTTTTTAACGAGGTCGACACGAGATAAGAATTGTCCTCGAAATCCACCATATTTACAGTATTTGATAGAAAATAAAAAACTGAAGGATTATTAAGGTCGTTGGAATAATCTTCGTGGTAACCCGGAGGATGGGAACGATGGTGGTAATATTCCCATGGTACCCCGTCAACCATCATTGACTGAACAATACCTTGGTCTGTAGAATGTACATGTGACCAAGGATCTGAAGGCGTACCATATTCCTTAAACCTATCTATCCAAATGCTCGATGAGCGTTGATTTGAGTTTGCCCCTCATGCCAAGAAAATTGATTGCTACAATATTTCTATTAGGGTGATGATCCATGCTGACAAAATGTTCAAGAATCTTCTGAATCTAGAAGATATCATGTTGCAACTTCCCACCGTGGCCACTTCCGCCATATTGTTTGGAGGCGGTAGGGAAAAATTACCCATCAATGTAGAGTCTTTTAGTAGGCCTACTTTGATATTTTGAAGCGACTGAGAGTTTCCGTGGATCATTGGAATGCTTCTCGTAACTTGTGAACTGTTGGGGAGAAACGTTTGTTGGTCGACGATTGTAATTCCTCCTTGGAAAGGAAATGTAATCTTTCTGAAGTATTTCGACACAACTACAACCATAGCATATATCCAGGACCTTCCCAGTAGGATGTTGTAATCAAGGTTTCCATTGATTACTTCAACATCAATTTCTATTGTCTTGCCCCCTAGTTCAACTTGCAAGTTACACAATATCCCATATGGGGTGTATGTTCGTCCATCAAATGCTTTTAATGTCATCGACGATCGGGACAAGGTTGGAGATCCTAAAGTTTTCCAACAACTCATCGACATAATGCATGTAGATGCCCCCTCATCAATAATTGTTCGATGAATAGTTTTGTTGAGGGCTTTCACTTGACTAAGGAAAGCTAGTTGAGCTGGTAACTAAGGGTCATATCCTTTGTGATTAAAGGATACAAGATTGGAATCCATTGGGTCAATCCCACCTATCATTGAAAATAAAGCTTGCCTTTGGGAGGGGCAATTTTGCAGTACCTCAAGTGTCGACATCGCGGACGAGGATTGGGCCAAATCCTCCACTCTATTATAATGTTGTGCTACTCTGGCATGAGGATTAAACGTCGATTTGTGTACTACTCCCTTTGGCGGTTTTATTGTTAGTTCAGGGATGATGGGTGGCACAACTTCGGGTGAAGTTGTTATCGAATTACTAGGTTGATCACCATCCTTGTTTTAGTTTGTAGGTTTCTGTGGAGTGGTTTTTGAGAATATAAAAGCATCATTTTGCTGCTTCGAACCAGAAAACATTAGCACTTGGGATGGGGAAGCATTGTCGCTAGCAACCAGATTTGTACCTGGATTCGGAAACAGATCAGTGAATACTGCCGAGGTTTTTGAACTCTTGAAGAATTTTCTAAGCTCAACTTTATATGGACATTCTCTCGTCCAATGATCGTCATCACATATAAGGCATGGATTTTTTTGTTTCCTATCTCCAGAAGGGTTTGCAGAAGATTTTTCAGGAGACAATTCCTCCTATTTCTTCTTCTTCCCTTTCTTTTTCTTCTTGCCTCCTGGCTGCTTGGTTTCTTTGCCTTTGTCAGTTGACACGACATTTACTTCCGAGGTGAGAAGTTCTTCAATTGCATTTTGACTTGAAAACGTACGAGCTTTCTTTGACGTAGCCTTTATGGTTTTCGTGCTAGTCATACCTATCACGCCATCACCAACATGAGAGTCTTTGTTTGATTTAGGAGGGGGAGGAATGGAAAATTCTGGTCTAGGAGCATCAGGGATTTTATCGTAGAGCGTGCCAAAATGAGTATAGATCAAGTCTAGATATTTTGCACGAGCAATGACTTGCTCTTCTTAGCAATCAAATTTGGATTGTCAAAAATAGCTGGAGGATTTGGGTCTGTGTTTGACCTTGTGTATCAAGTTTTCTTCTTTGGAAACAACTTCTAAGTATGTTTTGGTATTTTCTAGGAATACTTGGAGGATACAAGTTTTGACAATATCTTGAAGGAGGCTACTAAAATGTAGGTGGATCTGGGGCTTTCCTTCAAGGAGGTTTGAAACAAGGATGGCCAAACGAATCTTTGAGACAACTGTTTAGAATATAAAGCTAAACTGGAGTTGGACTGAAGTAGCTTTTATTTACTCTTGTGATTGCATAACAAAGACAGTTTCAAAGGCTGCCTGGCTAACTTTAGGCTCCATCTGTAGCTTTAGAGATTAGACAGTAGTAGCATACATTCATTCAGGTCCTCAGCGGAGTCGCTAATAATGTTATCACTTAGGTTGTTCCCCAAAACTTGTGAGAAAAGGGAATACGACCGAGGTAACCACTAACCAATCTTTTAGATGCACTTTCTAGCCAAAGTGCATCCAAATAAGGCTCTCTCTATATAATTTAACTTTGTTTATTTGAAGTTTTTATGCTAGTTATAATGTGCAGAGGTTTGTTTTAAATGTGTTTGGATGGTGATTTCAAACAGAAGTAGGATGCAAGTCTGAAAGAGTTTATTCCATTGGGCAATGGAGTCTATGAAGATGGACTGCTAAGTGTGTTTCTGGGATGATGGGCAATACTACATAGCAAGATAATCAGTTTTGGAACAATATTGAAAGCTAGTGATTGATGGGATGTAAGCTAGGGGGTAAAGGGAAGTCAAGAATCCTTTATCATGGTGGCAGACGGAAGGTGCATGAATATTTTCAAGGAGTAGTGAAGAATTCCTTGGCAATTTTCAAAATGAAGGAATTAGTAGAAACATAATCATTTAAGAATTTCTATTTATGCTAGTTCTGAAGAAAACATAAATAATAGTAATAATTGAACACAGAGTGTATTTAAACAAGTTCTGGGCTATTCTTTTTCCCTGTTGTTAAGACTATGAAACATACATGAAATTTGCAAAACATGGAAAACACAAAGACACAGTTTAGAACAACTTATTGATCCAAAGAAAGACACAGAAATTTTGTAGCAGAGCTCAAAATCATCAAATCCACAGTCAGAAGGTCCAGCAGCAATGCATCTCAACAGCCTTTGTATTAAGAAATATCAAACTTACAACGCAGTCCAAGAGGAGAATCACCAACCCCGAATACATTCCTTGGGGAGCTATTTATAACAAAGAGATTTACAAAATATCTTGTGGATAAGATATGATACAATAACTTAGTTTACCTACTCTGTCAAAGAAATAAATGCAGAAATAAAGGTAGGAATTATTGTGGCTGTGTTGGCTGCTTTAACTGATGAGATATTTTAGACCTTTTAACCCAGGAATTCAGCTGGTAGTTGTGTCTTTAATTTGCATTCCTGTGTTGCTGTCCTGATCTTTTCACCTGCTCTTGATTTATCTTTAATGTGTCCTGATCCTCACTTGAGCTCCTTCCTTCATATCTGCCACGTGTCCTGCTATTTGACCAAGTGTATGTAGGCATAAAGATCCAAATTACCTAGGCAAAACTTCCAGCATACTCTGCCACCACTATTCTGTAGGCAACTGATGTCTTTGTATTTTTACAAGTATTTCATTAGCATCAGTATACCTGTAAAAGTTAGGCTTGACTTCAAAAAGATGATTTATTTCATGTTCTATAATTTTTTTTTTTCCAATTTGTCTTACAAGCTCTGTCCGCAAGGAGACCCCGTGTCTTTAGAGCTGCTGGATGATGCAGTGATCTGATTTTTCACATACATGTTTACCCTGTGAGCATACTGTTGATGTGATAGCAGTTTTTGATTGCTTGTTGGTAAACTGGGTAAACCCTTCTGCTGCAAGTTTGTGAATTTCTCTGTGAAGGCATTAATATCCATCTGCATCTCTTGACACTTTCTTTCCAAAGTCTGTATAAAATTTCTCATTGTTGGCACCTTCTTTATTGTCAAAATGGTGCCTATCATGTCAGTGATCTCCAAAGCTGCTAACTGTTCCTTAGTATTGGTATTCAAAAAATGGATGAGCCTATTGGCTTGCTTAGGCATATTTCCTAATAATGCCTTGGCCCTTTGATTTTTTCTCTTGTGCTCTTTCTATTAATTCAATTTGTTCATAGATTGTTTGAATTGACCGCCATTGGTCAGTAATGGACTGGCCAATCTTGGTCCACAAAATAATTTTAATGTCTGCTATAGGTTTACGTAAGGTGAGATCCTTTTCCAATGATTTCACCTTGTTCTCCAGGGTCTTTACTTCTCTAGTTTTTTCTGCCACTGTTATTTTTGACTTGTCATAGCTCACCTCTAATTTGGATAGCTTTTCTTTTGCCTCTTTGAGCTCTGACAGTTTAGCTTCTAGCTCTTTCACTGCTTTCATCATTTCTTCCATCTTCATGCTAGTCTCTGGCTCTGTTGTTGGTGCTGCTGTAGCATCTGTAGTTGTTATACCTGCGGTTGATGCTGGGATGGTAGGAGGGACAGTTGTTGTACCTGTGGGGGGAGCAGTGGCACTTGTTGGAGTTGCTTCAGGTGGCTGGGAGGTCGACTCTCCCTGCTTCTCTTTAATGTCCTTCTCCAATGCTTGCTCTGTTTCTGCCAATCTCTCATTCATTCTTATCAGCAGACTTACCATGTCCTCTTCCTCTTTCTGCTGTGCAACTTCTGCAGTTTGTGGATGCACTGTAATTGGCAACTTTAATTGCCTTTTGAGGGCTACAATGTCCTCCTCCTTCTTCTTGATTAGTGCTTTGATGCCCTTTGCATCCTTAGGATTATGCCCCAGCTCGATGATGATTTCTTCTAAGGACTTAATCCTGTTATCCTTAGCTAAGTAGGAAGCCTTCTCCAGTTCTAATTGGGCAGAGGTATTGTGCAATGAATTTTGCAGTTTGTGAGCAAGCAGTGCCTTATCTGCCAAGGTGGCATACACCATCTCCCCAGTTTGTTTATGTAACTCAATTTGGTCAATTGGATGAATGTCTTTGGAGAAAACTTC
Organism: Pinus taeda; assembly: GCA_000404065.3. NCBI lineage: Eukaryota > Viridiplantae > Streptophyta > Pinopsida > Pinales > Pinaceae > Pinus > Pinus taeda. Next base: position 155,747 of record APFE030043287.1, on the reverse strand, counting down.
CAGATTGGTTCTTATATAATCAGCAGCTGACTGGGGTTGCTATGTCTTGGGCTTGAAATGGCTGAGGATCATTTTCTTTTCCTGAATATCATAAGCAGCAATTAGCCTTTTTTTATTAGTAGGTGTTGTCCTAATCAGTTGATTATAAAGCTGCATTCTCACTGGATCATTTCTAGCTTTTATATCAACAAAAGTTTTCTTGATATCTAAGCTTTGTTTACTTTGAGGCCTGGCGGATGAAAATTCCACGTTATGTTGCCTTTCTAGCTCTTGCTGGAATGAGCTAGCTGAGGTGCCAGGTAGTGGAGATGTTTGCTGCTCAGTTCTTCCCTGCCCTCTCATGGTGCTTGTGGTATCTTCCACAAATTCCTCTTCTGAATAGGGATTCAACCTCTACCTCTTATCTCCTATTTGTTCTGATGGTCCACTGGCAAGGGCATCCTCTTCTCTGTCTCTCTTTCTTCTCTTTTCCTCATTTTGAGGAGTCTGTAGAACAGGGGCTTTGAATGCCTTGGTTTGAGCTGGGGGAGCTTGCCCTTATCCCTATTCTTGTGTTGTAGTGGGCTGATCAACCATGGTCTGTTGTTCTGTATCCATTACTTCCTTGCCCTTTGCTGCTGAGCTGGCCTTTCGTGCTGCTTGCTCTGAGCTCTCAACAAAAGATGTATCACCTCCAATGTGCTGGGGCAGATTGAAGGGTACCTGTCCAAAAGAGTCCAGGTCAAGTTTTTTCTCAAGCTCTTTCATTTCTTTTTCCAATTTGTCTTCTCCACTCAACTCTTCAAACAATGTGCCTTCTAGCCACCCTTTTTGATTAGCATATTGTTGGATTTCAGGGATTGGACAGTGAACATATGCTGGTAGCTTATTTTTGACTTTCCTATAGCTTATAAATGATTAGGGTCATATGGTGCCCAATAGAAACTCTATTTTAGTCTGAGTCTTTGCCCTAAAATCTCATCAGCCTCTAGCCAAGCTTCCCTCTGATTGAAGGTGAAAGGGCCTATTTGATTCCTTATTTTAAGTTGTGCATTTTTCTTGGCCTCAAAGAAATGGATTACATCTGCTTGGATGAATTGTCTAAAGTATTCCAGGGCAAACAGGTGCATTGGCACATATTTTTGCAATTTATAGGGGCTCAGCTCACAGCCATATATCTGAATCACAGTGTGGTTCTGGTAAAAGTACCAGTCACCTATGTTATAGCTCTTGTAGAGCTGAAGAATTCTCTGCATTTCATCAAAAAGTCTGCCTTGAGGACTTGTTATCAGTAAAGAGGTGGTTGGATATATGAATAGATCAATAAATTCACAATAAGTTTAAGGAGAATAGTAGACATGGTGGAAGACTAGGGTCCAGAAGATTACAGACCTTGGCTCTCCTTTGACATCAAATTTTCTGAGGGGAACTTGAAAACTATCTGGCTAATAGTAGAGCAACAAATGATATATGTATGATGTGTATTTAAACACTCTTTCTCTGTCCATGCTCGTGAGTTGTTCATGGATCTTATCATCTATGTAGGTGGCATAGTCATACCTGACAGCAGGGGGCTGTCCTGGAGAAAAGATGGATAATAGGACCAATGTGGTTTCATCTACATACTCACTAGTTTTGAATCCCAGGATGTAGGCTATCATGTCAATAATAAACTTTCCTGCTTCATTAAACCAAGTGTCCAGGTATGGAGGAGGTTCCTGTGGTTGACAATTGGGTTTGATAAATTTTTTTCCAATTCTGGTTATCTCTGCACTTGGCAATTTGGCACCTTCGTCAAGCAGAAATCCCAAGGAAAGAGGAGTCAATGGTTCAGTTGGTTTGAAATGCAAGATCTCATTTATTGATTTAGGGGTGATATAGAATAAAACTGTCCTAGAAGGAGACATCACTGCCCTTTGAGTGGGCTCATAATTGGCATGGCATTGGTGAATGAGGTCAGGAAAAACATTTACACAAGGAAGGTAGTACATGGGCATATTGGACTCCCAAATCCCAAAGATGTCAGTTTTGTTTCTATGGTTGTTCCTGGTCTCACAAAAGGCCTGGAGATGAGATTTGTTACCCATTATGTCATTAATCTGAAAATCCTTGTCAGCTAGGGGTAACCACTCCAGTTCTTTATGTGGGGCATTGTTCGGGGCCACATTGAGGGCTATTAGAGCAGGGGCTGCCATCTTTATAAGTTCTAAGGTGTTTTTTGATTGAAATGTGGACTTTTACAATAGCAGTGGGCAAAATAGAGGCCCTGGGGATCTTTCCAGAGGATTTGCTAATTGGAGTGCTTTGTTTTGACTCTGGTGGGCAGAATTTGAAGCAAAAGGATGAAGCTCGAAGGGTTTTTTTTGCAAGGGATGAGTAGAAATGATTTCAAGGCCTTTCCTTTAGCAATTACTGACCAAACAAATCTTGAGCTCAGCTTAAATTGGAGGGATTTTGCTGAGTGGGGCAGAATTGGAAGTTTCTATAGCAAAATGTGGGAAAACTAGTAGTTTCAGTGGGCAATTTTGCAGATGGAAGTCAATCAGGGAGCTTGGGTGCAAGACTTAGGTGAATAATTATTTTTCTCAGCTCGCTGGGCGAATTGTACAGAGAGGTATGCAATGTGCAGGTTTTTAATGAATGAGTGGTCCTGGTGTGCTGATGGGGAGGCAGCAGGGTGAATTTTTGACAAATTTCTAAGACTGCCCAGACAATTTTCACATCGAAAAATTGAAATTGAGAGGGGTTTTCACAGAACGATGGTAAAATACCTGTTTTTCATAGTGCACTGGAGTTACTGGCTGGTTGGGAGATGATTTGCACAGTGGGGTGCTGAGCTATGGTGGTCGAGGTGGTGGACTGAAGGTTTGTTGGTGAACTTGTTGTCGTTTGCATGCAAAAGCTAAGCAAAATTACATAATGAGAATGGTAAAAAACAAACGATTTTATGGTTTTTTAAACAAAAATCGGCTTTTTGGCGCTTTTTGTGATGACATCATCATGACGTAGATTTTTTGTCATGTAGCATGGGTACAGAAGGTGACATGGTGGATGACTTGGTGCTGAGGTGGCAATGGTGACGTGGTGCTGACGTGGTTGTGACATCACCGGATGATGTCAGCGTTGGGGAGCGAGGGAGGTAAGTGGTTTTATTGCACCGCTTTTTGGGTGGCAATGGTATTGAGTGGGGGGGTTGTGATACACGCGGGTGAGTGACGCGTGCCCTTGGTATGATGATGAAACTGCCATTTTCCCGGGACATAACGTTCGGGCACTGGGGTCATCGAGATACGGTTCTGCACTGTTGGATCTGAGAGCCCCGATCTAACGATCAACAGTGAATGGTAAGTTGCGGGGGCGCGGCATGGGGAACCACTTTGATAATTTGGCTTCATAAAATGTTTTTTGCAGGGTTTTGTAGTGGATTCAGTGCTGGACTGTGGTCGGTCAATTTTTTATATAACGAAAGGTTAATATGAAACCCAAAGTTTTACGTGTGCTAAGGGTTATTATAAGGTTCCAGGTGAACCTTACAATTCCTGAAAATCCTTATCATATGGCTATATTGCCAAGGTTCGGGATATTTGTTTTTTGAGGATTTTTTATGTATTTATATACTAGTGGGAGGGAAAAGGTTACATAGGAGCTATATAGTAGAGTTAGGGGGTTAATATGACTATGTGGGATGGGTTTGTATGGTTTAGGCTAAGTTTATAGAGTGAAAACTTAGGCATGGGGGGAATGAAAAGTTGCCAAGTGGTGGAGTTTTAGGAAACTTTGGCAAAATGGAATGAATACTTTTTACACAAGAAATGTGGCTTGTTTTGCCTAGGTGAAAACACATTTTCACTTAGTTTTTCTATGAAATGAAGCGGACTAAGGGTAATGAGCAGATCTCATTGCCCTTGGGGGGAAGGTTAGTAAGTGTTTCTTGGAAAAATTTGGGGAGGGGAATTAGTCATGCTCCATTTGTTTTGTAACCACCTTACCATGGCACCTTATGATTTTTATGAGATGAAACTTGTTCCAAAGGAGAAAAATTGCTCATAGACCTACTCCTCCCACATCAAAACTGCCTACCCAGCCTAGTACACCTAACATTTTTTCTTCATTTTCATTGGGTGCTTTTGAACTAGCAACCCATCTTCTTCTCTTTTCTTTTATCTGCCCTCCTATCTAAGTCTACCCTTATTTCTTCCAGGGCTCAGATTAGGCTGTTGCGACCCTTTGCTTCTCTACCTAATTACTTGTCTGCCAGGCTTGAACTGTTTTTGCAAACCTTTATTCTCTATACTAAGACAAGTAAATTCAAACATGATCTAGCCAGGATTAGGCTGTCTGGCTAATCATCAACTGTGGCAAGAGTTAACCACCTATAGATCGTGAAAATTCATCGAAATATGGAACCTTTGTAGCATGAAAAGAATGAACATTTTTGGGACTTCTCCAGTCAATCATGAAAAATGAAACCTATTGGTATAGGAAGCTAACAGTAGTATTGATGAATGATTGTGGTGATTTCAGAATGTATTCATCGAGGGATTTGTTGGCCCGTTGAAATTCAAGGTCTACAATAAAGTCAAGCTCTAGAACAGTTTCACTGAGTGCACTTTCAGATTTTGTTCTAAATAATGAAAGATCAAATGGCACATCAAAGGGAAGTTCTTCTAAAAATAACCACTCATCAGGACATGAATTGGATTTAACTAATGGTATCTGGCTAACTGAAATTTCTTCTATTTTGGATTTTCTTGAAATTAGGTTAGGATTATCAACTACTGGGGCAGGGTTTGGATTTGGATTAGCCCTAGTAAAATGAGTCTTCCTGGAAGCCAAAATTTCAAACTTTTTAATTGTTTTTGTGAGATATTTTCAAGGTAACTTCTAACAAATGACTTTAAGAGGCTAATAATGAAGATTTAGAATTTTCTTAAAGCCTTATTAGGACTGATGATTCAATTTCTCTAGTATGGTCACCACTATGTTATCACTCATATTTTTCTCTAAAATTTATCAAGAGAAATAAAATGACCGAGGTAACCACAAACCAACTTTTAAGCATAGGCTCTAGCCAACCTATGGCTCAGAGAGGGTTCTCTCTATATGATTTAGCTTTGTTTGCTAGGATTTTAGGCTAGTTGCTGAAAGTTTAGGGGTTTTTTGATTTGTATTGAAGATTGGATGGTGGAATCGTTAAAACATATGGATATAATGATGTATTTAGACCATTGGGCTATGGATTCAATAGAAGGGCAACAGAACTGGAATTAACTCACTAAAGGGAGTGTTCAAAGGGCAAGCTAGTAGAGTACAATGCAGGTCTTTGGGCCAGATGGGTGAAATGGTCTTAAATAGGGTGAGAAAGCAATTGAGAATTCTCAGACCTGGATTAAAACGAGGAACAGGCAGTAATAAAAAACAAAGGGAAATTAAGAATCCTTTGCTATCAATTGCAAAGAGACAACCTAAACTAAGGAGAAAATAAGAATTCTCTAACTTATATAATCAGTAGAAAACATTTAAATGCATAACAGTTAAAACATAGTGCAATTAAGAAAATTCTGAGATAACATTCCATGTTATAGCATTCATATACAGAAATACGTTAATGATTATGGAAAAAATTTAAGAAATATAACAACAACATGAGAAAATACTTGTCTACGCTTCGCTCTACACATGAATCTTATGAAATATCTTGTCTTTATTCATCAATCCAGCTTGCTAGTCTAGTTAGTGATACAATAGCTTTACAGTGTTTTGATAAAGAAGTCAATAGAAATGTATAAGAATCCACCCTAAATACTTCGAATTATGAAGTATTTATACAAAAGTTTATTACAAAATATCTCAAACTAAATTGAGATTTAATCTAGGAAATAGAAATATCTTCTTGCAAGAAGATAGAGACAGCTATTGAACTACTTTCATGTTGTCCCTTTTATTGTGGTGTTGTTGGCCTTTATAGTTTGGTTTGTAGCTCTTTATGCTCTTTGTTGTTTGAACTTTCACGCTGGAGGCTCTAGTTACTTTTGGCTTTTATCTGATACTCTTTGGCACTAATACTCTTTAACCATGTTGACCTACCTTTACCTTTTACCCTGTTGACTTTACATTAACCTTTTACTACATTTACTATAGTAAATCAATCAATTTTTCCCATAATTTAGCATCAGGTAACTTGATTTTCAACATCCTTCTACATATATATATATATATATATATATATATATATAATATATATATATATAATATATATATATATATATATATATATATATATATATATATATATAATATATATATATATAGATATAATATATATATAATATATATATCATCTGCCTCGGTATACTTAGCAAAATTAGGCCTAGTGATGAATAGGTGTTTCACCTCATGCTTGAGGAAAAACAGGTTTTCAAATGTATGGTAAAGAAATTGCCAATTGGCAATGCTTTTATCGATGATGTAATGGCTTGTTCTTTAGCTAGATCTCTAATTTTGTTGTTATAATCCTGTTATGTCATGAGCTTGTCATTTATGACCAAGGGATTGGGTAACCCTTTCTCTCTAAAAATTTGAAACTTGGTCATAAATCTATCAACTGCTACTTGCATATTTTGACATTTGTCATCCAAGTTTACCATTAAGTTTCTCTTGGAAAGGACCTTTCTTACCTCCAAAATTGTTTCTGTGATATCCTCTATACCCAATTATTGAAGTTCATATTTGTTTTTACTGTTGAGGAAGTGGATAAGTCCAGTTGCATCTTCAGGCATGTCTCCTAGTTCTTCCTTGACTTTTTGTATAGCTTCTGTAGCTATTTTTATGAGTTCTATCTATTCAAATATCACTTGGATGGATGGCCAAATATCATTGACAGAGTCAGTGATATTGGCCCATAATAGTTCCTTGGCTTGCCCAAGGGTTTCCTTTAGTGTAGATCTTTCTCCATGGCCTTTAATATTTCACTCATTCTGGTAGCTTTCTACACTTCTTCCTTGTGCATGAGCTTGGCAAGCTTGCAATCTGTTTCTAGGCTTGTCACCTATTCTTTTAGTTTGTTCATTTCTGTAGCCTGAATAGAAATTTCCTCCATGGCTCTGACCGACTCTACTACTTTTTCTCCTGATGCATCTCCTTCTAATGTCGACTCTGTTGAAACTAGTTTTGTTGTAGGCATGGGAGATGTGGGAGCCAATGAGGTTTCCAGCGTTGAAGGGACTGTTGTTGGGACCGTTGGGATGACATTTGTAGATGTAGTGGCAATATCACTTTGCTTCAATTGAATTAAAGTGTCTAGTTCTCTCTTTGTCTCTTTTAATTGATCATTAAGTTTTAGAACCAAGTGCATCAACTCTTCATGTCTGATTTGGCTCTCTAAAACCTCCTGTGTTTGGGGATGTTGCAGCTGAGGTATCTTCAATTGTTTCTTCAGTGCAACAATGTCATCATTTTTATTCTTTATCAATTATTCAATGGTTTTAATATCTTTGGGATCATGTCCCAATCCAATCACTAAGTCTTCCAAAGAATTGATTCTAGTATCCTTGGTCTATGAGGAGGCCTTGTCTAATTGATATTGAGCTAAGATATTGCTCAATGAATTCTGCAACTGATGAGCAGCTATGGCTTTACCTGTGAGGGTGGAGTATATCATCTTTCCAGCTTATTTGTGCAGTTCAATTTGGTCTATGGGATGAATATCCATTTCCATCACTTCAAAATCAACTCTCTTGAAATTTGTTGATTTCCTTGGCTGTTGTGTTGTTCGTTTTATGAAGGACATTTGTAATTTTCCCTCCTTGATGTCAAAAGCTGACAACAACCTTGTGCGATTGGTAGGTGTGAGTTTGAGATACTGAGCATAAGTTTGAGCCTTTAGTTTCTCATTTCTCATATTCATCTCTTTATATGTATCTTTTATATCCTTATCCTTATTAGTAGGCCTACTAAATGAGGATACTTCTACACTTAGCTGTCTTTCTAAAATTTGGGTCTGTGATGTAGATGGCCCCTGTGTTTCCTCGGATAAAGTTGTGCCTTTACTTCTATCTAGATCAGTATCAATTATTTCTACTGAACCTTCTATGTCTTCCTGCTCTGAAACAAGATTTAGCCTAGGTCTTTTGCTCTCACTGGTCCCATATTGTAAGTTTGATGTGCCCATTCCTAAACTTGAGGGTTCCTCCCTAGTCCTTTTGGGGTTCTTTTCCTCATTCTGAGGAGTCTGCATGATAGGAGGGGTGCTCTTAATCGGCTCTTGCTGTTCAAGTACTTGTAGAAATGAGCTCTCATCAAATAGTCTTTTTAAGACACATAAGGAATTTTCTACATCTACCTTTGTACTGTCTCTATCTACAAGAGTGTTTTCCACCCACTTAGATTGATTTGCATATATTTCTATCTCTAGTATGGGGTGGCGAATATAAGGTCCCAACTTGGCCTTCTTTCTCGATCTGGTCATAAATTCTTGAGGGTCATACCTCCACATGGAACTCATTTGGAACTTCATTTGCTGCAAAATTTGGTCTGCCTCCTTCCATGCCTCTCTAGAATTGCAGATGAAGGGGCCTAACTGGTTTTTTACTTTGAATTGTGATCTTTTCTTGGCCGAGACAAAATTTATCTCATCAAAGTTCATTATTTTTCTATAGTACTCTAGATAAAATAACCTCATGGGGAGGTATTTGGGTAGTTTATATGGTGCAAGCTGGCAACCGTAAATCCTTATCTTTGTGTGGTTTTGGTAAAGGTACCAATCTCCCACTTTGCTTTTTTTAGACAACTTAAGGACCATTTTGATCTCTGGACTTATCCTGGGTGGAGGGCTTCCTTTCAACATAGTCATAACTAGATGAACAAAAGAATTTATGAAATTTGAATAGGTATATGGTGACTCAAACTTGTGGAACAGTGGGGTCCAAAAAATGACAGACCTAGGCTGGCCTTTGGTATTCAGCTTCTCGAGGGGAAAAATAAATCTGTCTCGCTGATAATATAAGAACATATGGTAGACGACAGTTGAGTATTTGAACACTCTTTCATTGTTCATCCTAGTGAACTGTTCATGCATTCTCTCAGCTATGAACTTAACATAATTGTACAAAATAGCAGGAGGTTGCCCTAGGGTATAGATTGACATGAAGGCTAGGACAAGTTCATCAAAAAAATCATCAGTGGAGTAGCCTAGGGCACATGATATCCTGGTGATGATTTGTTTGCCCCTTTCAGAGAACATGGGTTAAAGATATGGGGGGGGGATTTAAGGAATGTACTGCTCTTCAACAATGAAATCTTGGAATAATTGGGTCAGTGTAGAGGGACTTAACTTGGAATATTGGTCTAACAAATCTTCAATTGAGAGTGGAGTCAAGTTTGGTCCTTGTTGGAGTTGCGGCATTTCATTTATGGAATCAGCTGTAATGGTGAATAGAATCTTTTGGTCAAGGGACATTACAGCTCTCTAGCTAAGAATGTAATAGGCATGGAACTGGTGGATAATTTTAGGGAAAACATGTACCTGTGGGAATAGGTATTTGGGAAAATTTGACTCCCAAAGGTCAATATCATCAGCATGGTTGAGGTATTTGTCCCTACTTAAACAATGGATTTTAAGTAGGAGGCCTTGGGTAGATGTATCCTTAATTTGGAAATCCCTGTCAACCAAGGGAAGGTGGTCAAGGTCCAAATGGGGAGTTGTGACACGTATAATGTCCAAGGCAATAGGGGAAGCCATAATTTAGTTCTTTTGAATTTAAATTAGGCTCTACAGGTTTATTCAGAAGTTTTTCATGGCAACTGGGATTTTTTAAAGGGTTTGGCCATGTTTTTTAAAATTGAAGTATTTATTCAATTAATTTTACTTAACTGAAACAATGTACAAGGCTGAGAATTTTTGAATTTGAAAGGGTGAGTGATAATTTGTGGTAAAAATACCTGGAATTGGGTGGATAATCTACAAATTTTGGAGTTCATGGCAGCTGCAGAGGTTTGAATGAATCTGGTATAGGTTGGGAGGTCGATTGGGGTCTCTACAACTTTCTTTGGGGGTGAATTTGGTGTTTAAATGGTGAATTCGGAATTTGCAGGAATCACATTAGTTCACAAAGAGAATGAGCGAAAAAGGGTGAAAAAGGGCTTCTTAGCTTTTTATGGAGCAATGGTTATTTTTTGGCGGGTGATTTCGAATGAATAGTGGGTGGTTTGGTGGGTTGAGTGGGGAGGCAGTTTTCCAGGTTTTCGGGAGGGGTCACTCAATCTACTCCAAAGCATGACATGTAGCAAAGGATGGGTCGGGGAAAACCACTTTATCGGGCAGGTAATTTTCATCCATCGAGTGCGGTCGATATGGCTGTGGGCCATTGGATGAGCGGGAAGTTGATCTAACAATAGTTGGGTGAAAGACTTGCGCAGAGGAAATGAGCGGGAGTTTGGGGGGGGGGGGTGGGAAAGGGCTTTAATCACAACAGTTTGTGATTAACAGAGGTTAATCATGAGGTTAGTGGATCGATGTGTTAGAGTCGTCTTGAGCCCTCCATCAGCGATCAAAATCTTTGCATTTTCATAGGGAGGTGTCTCATCAGTGTCAATTTTTGCATCCCGTTAGGCATGCCTAACCATGATGGAGGAGCTGATGTGTTTACTCTTGGCATTGCTGGTTTAAGTCATTTCAGTTATTTAAGCTCTTTCAAGCTTGTCTTGTCTCTCTTGAGGTCAATTTCAGGTCTAGGGCTTGGTAAAAAATACAAAAGTCATGTGTTTGAAAGTCAATTGAGTGTTCAGTAAGCCAGAGGGATGATTGTAAAAGTTTTCTTCTAAATTTTTATCTGGTACAGTTAATATTCACCTTGGATTTAAAAACTCTGTTTTTAAAGCCAAGGTCATTTTTCATTTATTTGTAAAAAAGTGATGAAATTTCAAAAGTCTTCAGTCAACAAAATGCAACCCTGGTCCCCTTGCCAAGGTCCCTCAGATGATCTACCTGCAAAAAGAATCAAGCAAAAGCACTAAATCAGCCAATTTCAGGACAAAAGGAAACCAAAAAGACAACAGCATGTAAAGTTTAAAAGTGTCATGAGAAAACATTAGAAAGTGGGTTTGGGCATGAAATTTTTCAAATGAAATTTATAAAGGCCCAAACTCCCTCCTTGCACTCTCATTGTGTATTCATAACCCTTGCAAGAGTGATTGGGCGCACTTCCAAGATAATTGAGGCAAAATCGGGCTCAGAACAGGTGCGCGACATGTTGGGCTGCGCGCGACATGTCAGAGAGGCTCACAGAGTGTAATTTTGCAACGGGCGCGACATGTTGGGTATGCTGCGCGACATGTCAAGCTAGTTTTCCCCAGCTCATTTTAGAATTACTCAAGCTCCTTTACTTCATCAAATTGTTTGAGGTAGGCCCTTCAAACTTGTGAATAGCTGTTAGATTTGTTGGGAAACATCATGAATGTGCTCGTAATGATCAAATTATGCAAGAAGAAAGACTCCATGTGGCTGTTAATAAATTTGTAAAAGGTGCTAGGGTTTTATTGCTGTTTCATTATTTCCCCTTGTTCTCATTTTCCCTATGTTTCCTATTTCATTTTCCCTATGTTTCCATGGCAATTTCCCTTTTAAATTTGCAAGAAAAATAAACCCTACCCCTTTCCCTTGTAAAAATAAAAATCAAACCCTACCCTTTTCCCTCATTATATCTATGTGAATACATGAAATTTGATAATGCATGTGCAGTGATGTTTGTTTTTTCCCTCATTTCCCTGTTTACATATATCCCATTTTTCTTGTAAAAAATATAAACCCTACCCCTCTCCCAAAAGCATCAAAAGACAAAACACTCAAACTCTCATTTTGCTGCACCATATGCATGAGTAACTGCAAGAAATTGTTGGTGAATATGTAGAGAATTTTGTCAATTTTCCCTATTTTCCCCTGTTAATGAATGCATGCATATTCTCATATGTTTACTTCCTATACATGTATTCCCATATGCAATGATTTTTGCAAATGATATTCCAATATTCCTGATTATAAATATGTATTCCCATTTTCCATATTGTTTGTATATTTTCCTTAAATTCCCTGTTATGTTCCTATATTCCTAATTCCTTGTAAAAAGATCCCTTCCCTAACATTTCCCTCATGTCATTGTCCCCTTGAAACAACATAAAATTCAGCATTTTTTACAGGCAGAAACAGCAGTCCAGTTTGTCCACTTTGCTCCTAAACTATGTCAGAAACCGAAACTTATGAGCAAAGTGATGACCAATCATCAGCAGAAATTGAGGAACAGAGGCAGCCACGTAGGAGTGGTAAGGGTGGACATCATAAGCGAGAGGAGCCCACTTCTTTGATAGAGTTACAAGCTTGTCCTCTTTCCGTATCATGTTTTCAGTATATGTCTTGCTACGAATTTTGCGAGAGGATCTCTCGGATTCAGCACCACTGAGATTTGGCCCGCCTTTTTGTTTTACATTTGCATGATGGACATGTCAACCTTGCAGGGGTAAACTTTATATTGACACCCGAGGTGATCTCACAGGCTACAAGGATACCTAATGTTGGTGAGGTGTGGAATAAGCACAAGTTGTTAGATTTTGTTTTCTTTGAGCCTTATGTTCGGCCAGCATTCATGAGACATATGGCAGGTGTATTTCCATTCAGGTTTCTCAGAAACAAGTATGCTCCCATGGTGAAGCTCATTATGCATTATTTTACTTGTGAGGGTAGATTTTCATTGGTATACTCATATCACATTCGCCTCTTGATGCATTTCACCCGAGTGAGGATGATGAACATCCCGGTTTTCTTCGTTCAGAACATTCAGAGGATGGTGCCCACGTTGCAGAGGAAGAACCTGGCATAGCAGTACAGGAGCCTTTACCATCATGGTTTGATTCAGCTAGTAGTATTGCATCAGTTGACTCAGCAGGGCATCTCATGGGAGGAGTTCATCTCTCGTGAGTTTTTCACCGTACCATCACCACCACGTCCTGAGGTTGTTCACGAGGAGGGTGGACCATCACATCAGCATGACATCCCTGTTACTATACATGTCAGCTCCTCACCTCAGGTCACCTATTAGAGAGGCCCAAGGGCCTTATTTGCAGCAGCTCGGTGAGTACTTTCTCCACGCCAGGTGGAAGGGGTCTCGCCTTCTTCATCAGCACCACGAGTGTTATCTCCACATCAGGTGGAAGGGGCCTCGTTTCCGACAGCAGCACAGGTATCAGAGAGGGGCAAGCAGCCCATGATTGAGGAGAGATTTTCAAGTGATCCGGTTATTCATCTTAATGCCGGTTCTCCTAGCACAGAGCTCAAGGATATCATCCGAGAGCAAAGTACCGAGATTTAGTCGCTACAAACAAAATTATTGATGGAAAAATGGATAATCAACTATTTAGAGCAGCGAAACAAACAGTTGGAGGATGAGCACAAGCTATATGAGCTGCAGAAAATTCGTGAAGACCGGGAATTGGCTCGTAGGAGAGCCGGTGACTTGAGACCCATAGATCGAGAATCTATGTTTATTTGGGACAATGCTCATTTGAAAAGGTTGTTGGATAAGGCTAATAAAAATAACAAATTGTTGAGGAACATGAAAAACCATTACTGGGCAAGAATGCATGTGTGCAAAGCAAAGATGAAAGTGCTTCAAAGGCGGTTGGCAAAGGCACTAAAACGAAGAAAAAGGCCTGATCCCCTCCGTATTTTGGCCGAGGCTTCCTTGAAGGAGCATAGTACTAAATAGCTCAGCCACAGCATAAATTTCAAAAAATTTTGAGCATTTTGGGTCATTTTTGGTATTTTTTGGCAATTTACAAGTTTTTGCTCATTAACGCGTCTCACCCCGGGTGATACGCGTCGTCCCGGCAACTCCATTTGACAAAAACTCAGCATTTCCAGACTTTTCATGCAAATTTACATATGCACATGGAAGGACTTGAAATTTTGTCATGTTTTGGGCCTCCAAAAAGTCAAAAAAATGCAAACTTTGACTTTCTACCACCTTTTTGAACTGCAGAAAGCTGTCTTGGGAGAATTGAGTTTTGACAGGGAAAATGAACTCCAAATCCACAAATTCAAGTTGGGTTGGAAAGTAGACTCACAGACCTTTCCAACAAGCCTACGCTTGCCCAATTTGGCCACCTAAAAGTGCCCAAAACATAGATCCAAAGGCGCGTGACATGTCAGGCAGCTGCGCGCGACATGTTGGGCAGTTTTCATAGGAAATTCATCTACAGCTCAGGAATTCGCCCAGCTTTGACCAGTTTTGACTTGAGATGGGATTTTTCACCCTTTTTGATGTAATTAATGTATTTTCATGTTACCATGACACTCATTTACCTATTCTAGAAGATTCATGCATGAAATAGTAAACATTTAATGAATGGATTGGTTTCCTAGTTTATAGAGGCAAGTTGTTTTGACTGCCTAGATTTTAGTGCTAAGTTTAGAAGTGGTTGAAACAGCTCCTAGAAGGATGAGCTCGACCCCTAGAGGCAGGGAAAGAGGTTAGATCATCTATATTATGTACTTTCATACTCATTTTCATGGTTGGACTCTTGAGGGAGAAGCTATCATTGTATTATTTCACTGTATCTCTGCAATTTTTGGCTAAGGAAGACCAGGGTTTTGCAGTCCTCTTTGGGATTCTTGTGGACTCATGTGTTGATGGTGTGTTTCTCAATGTTATTTTAAGCTTTGTTATGTGATTCATTTCCTTTCTTTACTTCTGCACATTAAACAAATGAAGTGTTAAAGTAAGAATTCATGCTTGCCATG
>APFE030043287.1:53541-140960 GCA_000404065.3 Pinus taeda | reverse complement strand
ACCATTATTGGGCGCGGATGCACGTGTGCAAAGCAAAGATGAAGGTGCTTCAAAGGCGGTTGGCAAAGGCACTAAAACGGAGAAAGAGGCCCGATCCCCTCCATATATTGGCCAAGGCTTCACTCAAGGATCAAGGCACTAAATAGCTCAGCCACAACACAAATCCCAAGAAATTTTGAGCATTTTGGGCAAATTTTGAATTTTTCAGGCAATGTACAGGTTTTCTCCATTAACGGGTCTCACCCCCGGTGAGACCCTTCGTCCCAGCAACTCCATTTTACAAAAATTCAGCATTTCTGGATTTGTCATGAAAAGTTACACTTGCTCATCCATTACTAAGAAATTTCATCAAGTTTTGGGCCTCAAGAAAGTCAAAAAACATGCAAAAAATGACTTTCTGCCACTTTTTTGACACACAGAAAGCAATCTTTGGAGATTGCAATTTTGGTAGGGGCAAAATGACCACACAAAAAATTCAAAAATATTCCCAGTTGGGTTGGAAAGTAGACATCCAGACCTTTCCAACAAGCCCACTTTTGCCTCATTTGGACACCTGGAAGTGCCCCAAAAGTGGTCCCAAAGACAAGCGACCCGTCAGGCAGAGGTATGAGACCCATTGGGCAGTTTTCACAGAAAATTCATCTACAGCTCAGGAATTCGCCCAGCTTTGACCAGTTTTGACTTAAGATGGGATTTTTCACCCTCTTTGATGTAATTGATGTATTTTCATGTTGAAATGACACTTATTTACCTATTCTAGAAGATTCATGCATGAAATAGCAAACATTAAATGAATGAATTGGTTTCCTAACTTATAGAGGCAAGTTGTTTTGACTACCTAGATTTTAGTGCTAAGTTTATGAGTGGTTGAAACAGCTCCTAGAAGGATGAGCTCGACCCCTAGAGGCAAGGAAAGGTGTTAGCTTGCCTATATTATGTATTTCTTAGTCATTTTCAGGGGTTGGAAAGTTGGACTCTTGAGGGAGAAGCTATCATTGTATTATTTCACTGTATCTCTGCAATTTTTGGCTAAGGAAGACCAGGGTTTTGCAGTCCTTTTTGGGATTCTTGTGGTTACATGTATTGATGGTGTGTTTCTCTATGTACCTGTAAGTGTGTTATGTGAATCATTTCCTTCTGCACATTAAGCAAACGAAGTGTTAAAGTAAGAATTCATGACTGTCATGCTTAGCTTTTAAGTTTGTTTAATTTCAATGTTTTCTACTGTTTAAGGAGAATTCAAAGTTATTGTTTTCTCTCCTTAACTCCTCACCTGTCATTCCTAATCATCCACCTCAATCAAAGGCATAAATACTGTCTCCTACCTTGCCCCAAAGAACCCCCTGCAGAAACTGTGTCCAATCCCCACACCCAAAATTGCCATCCCCTCAATTTACCACCAAAAACCCTAAAAACCCAAAATCAACCCTTTTGATCAGTTTACTAGCCTAAAATCAGTGTTACCCTATTGGTCATCTTCTCATCTATTGGAGATTTTACGAGATAGACCAGAGAGAGCCTTCTCCTGCCCCGTAGGGCTAGCTACGAGGCTAAATGGTTTGATGTAGCCTTGAGGTTTACCTTTCTCAGCCTGAGGTGAAATTTCAAGCGCTAACAGGATGGACCTTAATGACGAGATTAACTTAAGTTTAGTGGGATTTGGTAAATTAAGTGGGTTTTGTCGAGATATGGGGCGAACATATTAGTTTCTTTTAAAACTAAGGGTTGTGGGGTATTTACATAGGGATTTAGTTAATATACGGGAAAAGGGTTTCACTGGGGAGCTATATAATGAAGTTAATAATTAATATGACATGTGGCGGAGTGGGTTTTTCCTTAAGTAAAAAGGTAAAGTGTAATTTTTGCACACATACGCTCAATACTTTGGATAAAAGGTTTTTTGTGGGTTTTTGGGTGAAAAGGGATTTACATGGAGTTGTTTTTACCTTTCCTAGGCAAAAGAGTTTAACCATAGTAAATGGGGGTCTTATTAGGGAAATGAAGGGGGAATTGATTTTATGAAGGGGATTCTAGCACTTGTGTCCATAAGTCGTTAAGCAGAGGGCCCGATCCCTCCAAAAGTCAAAGAAATGCTCTGAGCCTATTTGACTTGTAGGATTTAAAGTACTAGAACATAATTGTGGATAGCAATTAGTAAGTAAAGGGGAAATATGAATGGTGGGGAGTTAATCATATTAACTTGCAAACTTTTTTTTTTCTTTCACAGTTGATAATACATATTGAAATATGAGTGTAAGCATGATGCATGCATTTTGATCCGATTAACTTTATACTTTAGCAACCTTTCTTCTACTTACCCATTTACCTATTCTAACATTTTTTCTTCATTTATTTGGGTGCATTTAGGCTAGAAAACCCTTGTTCTATATTTTCTTTAATAAAACAAACTATCTATTTCTAACCTTATATCATCCAAGGGCTTAGATTAAGCTTATGAGCTTCTTTTATTTTCTCTATCTACTTAATGATCTTCCAAGATTAAACTATTTGGTTAGATTTTATTCTCTAGCTACAAACATAAAATTCAAAGCATGATATAATTAAGATTAAATAGTTGTGATTACCATGGATTGTGGCATGAATAACAAGTTGCACACAATCATTATTATGCATAAAATTAAATAGTAGTGGCATTTAGACTTGCTCACTTTCATGGTCCTTTTTTGTTTTTGGGGTTCATATATTTTCATTTTTTGACATTTTCTCATTCTTTTTGTCCTTTTATTTTTCTTTTAGGACATACCCTCTTTACATTTTTTTATTTTTTAATATGGAAAACATTTGCAGAAAGAAAAGGTATGTACAATATTACAAAGCTTAACCTTGGCCATTCAAAATTATGACTCCTATTGATATAGGAACCTAACACTGGAATTAACCAGTCGTTTAATCTGTCTTGCACTTACAAGGCTAGCACTAACTTTCGTATGATGAGCTCTGACTATA
Source organism: Pinus taeda (assembly GCA_000404065.3). Lineage (NCBI taxonomy): Eukaryota > Viridiplantae > Streptophyta > Pinopsida > Pinales > Pinaceae > Pinus > Pinus taeda. The sequence continues at coordinate 137,993 of APFE030043287.1, read as the reverse complement.
TATTCTACCCAGTCCTTCATGAGGTGGTATTTATTTTTGTGTTGAAAGAAAACTTCCTTTATGTCATAGAGATACAGACTTCCCAAGATAATTCCACAAATATCCAAAGGCACAACTCTAACTCTACCTCATCAACTAGTTTGGAAGCAATAACAAATTTGGCCCTACACTGCTTGGTGACTTGTAATTTTTCTTTATCGCTTACCCAACCAAGCAAGTGTGGACTCGAATGAGGCTTAGTTTCAAGGCCTAACTTTTTCACTAAGGACTCTGAGATTAAATTTCCTTGGGAAACTAAATCGAATAGATTTTCCACCTTTGTGTGTTTTATAATAACTCTAATGTGGAATAATTCTATTCTCTTTCGCTAATTACTTACAGGCTCATTCAAATAACTAGTACTTTCCATTGAATTAGAATTATTACTAATGAAAGAAGTATCTTTTTCACCCATGGATGTGATCAATGTCTCATCACCAAAATCTGATCCAAGGTCTTGTTGCATTGTTGTCACTATCTTCTGCTTGCCCTTTCTACTGAATCTCTTTGGTCTCAGCTCATGAACTTCTCTCTTGTAATATGTGCAAGATGGTGTTGCTCCATCCTATTTATTGGCTACGATGGTCTTCTTAGCCTTCCCCTTTCCTTTCTTTTGGAATTTTCCATGCTGAGGGATGAATGATGTTTTCTTGGCTTGATCATCCCTGTTATTCTTGCTTTGGCTTTCAAGATGAATCACCTTTACGCTGGCCGCATCAATCGTAGTAGGCTTGAACAATAACAACAAGTGTCTTGTGTAACTATTTAGCGCACCAACATAATTAGTTACAGTCTCGAGCAAATCTAATGAGATTCCCAAATTCAATGCTTGTTTACAAAATTCTTCAGTGAATCTTTGCACATTTTGGCGTTTACCTTGCCTTAGATATTGCCATTCCATTAATGCCTTTTTTTTATAACCCAAAGGGTAAAATTGGTCTTTCAATGCAGAAATAAAACTAGACGAAGAGGAAAGAAGGTTAGTTGAATTTTTGTTTCCCTTCTGCAACTTGCTCTCCCACCATACTAGAGTAGTTCCACTCAGTCGAAGAGATGCTAATTGGACTTTTCCCTCATCTTCTTCAATCTGTTGAATTCGATAATAAACCTCTATCTTTCTTATCCAATTATTAATTTTTCTGCACTATACTCTCCATTATACATGGGCAGGTCAAGCTTTACATCTAGCTTGAAGAATGGTTTCATAGATGTATGTTTGGAATCACGATTAGAATGATGAGAATTATCACTTGAAGAAGGAGAGGGAGGAGGCTCTTCTCCGCCACCTTCATGATTTTCTAGTCTATTATAATTGGCACTTTCCTTCTTGTGTCCAAGTGCCTTCTCATACTCTGAAAAAAACTTGTCCACTTTATCTTCCATATTGTAGAATATCTTACGAAATTATGTTCCTCTTCCCAACAAGCTTCTTCATTTGCCATTTTTCTTCTTCATTGGGCATGTCCTACTTCGGGATCAAAGGAATTAAGCTTTCCTTCTCCTTTTCACAACTTGTTGTGAGTTAGCATATACTCATGCAATTCGCATCAACAAAGACCTACTCTAATACCAAACTTGATCCAAGATATTTTACTTATAGATACATCAAAATTACATGAAACAAAGGTTATTAACCATGGAACTTAAAATCACACAAAACGACATGGAAAAAACATGATAAACATGAAACCATGACACGATTTGGTTATGGAGTTTGTCCAATTTGGACTACATCTCCCGGCCCTACGCAAGAAAGGGGAGGCCTTCTTTCATTAAGTGGCATAAAAAGAGATAAAGTACAAGCAACATTCATTTACAATCGTTATACCTCCAAAATGGAAGATCGATGAAGAATGGAGAACCCAACTTCAGAAACATAGTACCACTAAAATCTTGGTGACAAATCATGTAAAAACACCTATCTGAACACCCAATTTAGATAATCAGGCTTTCTACACCTCCTCGAAACCTCCTTGCTTCTCAAAGCGAGGTTCTATCCCCTGCTACCAGGGCAGGTTACTGTTGTGTACAATGTTCTGAAATTTCAGCCAGTCTCCTCACTTTTCCTATACGGACAGTCCAATATATATATATATATAGAGAGAGAGAGAGAGAGAGAGAGATATGTTGGTGGATAACTCCTTAATTTCCAGGTAGCTCCCAACAAATGACAAGTTTTAACAAGCGACGTTTCCAACAGAGATTCTCGAGGCCGCAAATAATATGCAGGTAACAAAACATGTTTAAACATAGAAAAACCACTTTAACAATGTTTCCACATGAATCAACATATTTCGTGAATCTCATTTGCTTTATCGGAATTAATAACCCATCACAAATTGCAATCGATTAGAGCAAGGGTGATCCTCCATATGGGTCATTGTGTTGTGCAATTCGGCGAACCCGACGAGTTTGCAAACCCACACTCTATACCATATCACATTTGGGAGCATCGATGTATTGCAATTAGTGGAACTAGCAGGTCTTACTATTTTTAAGAATGTGGCACTTTGTGATATCACAATTGCAACCCTGACTATCAGGGCCGATTCTGTAGAGTGCTTCCCTGTGAAATGTATGATTGCGATCATCACATCGCACCCTTCCTTGCTTGGGGCCGATTTGTGAAACTACGATCTCTGCCTTTTGCGATAAGGGAAATGTGGGACCAATGGAGGCCTACAACTTGGTGCTTGTCCATTCATTGGGAGTGTATGCCATGTCATCTCCTCCTACCACCTGTTCAAAACATAAACTTTGACTTGCTCTAACTTCTTCGTATGAAATCGCATTTGAGTGTCATTCGTACCGTTGGAATTAAGATGATGATCACTTTGATCCGATGCTAATTTTATCAAAATTCTTCCACTTTGAGTTTTGAGCCTTGTACTATGCCACTGATACTTCTTTAAAGATCCACTTGGAGCCTTTTAAGTTTGGTATCTAAGTATGTCTTTGTTGATGTGAATTGCATGAGTATATTCTAACCCAGAACAAGTTGCGAAAAGGAGAAGGAACACCTAATTCCTTTGATCCTGAAGTAGGACATTCACAATGAAGAAGAAACATGGCATATGAATAAGCTCATTGGGAAGAGGAATGAAATTTCTGTAAGGTATGCTACAATATGGCAGAGAAAGTGGACAAGCTGTTTTTAGAGTATGAGAAGGCACTTAGGCACGAGAAGGAAGGTGTCGATGATAATAGTTTAGCAAATAATGAAGGTGGTGGAGAAGAGCCTCCTCCTCTCCTTCTTCAAGTGATAATTCTCATCACTCTAATCGTGATTCCAAACACACATCCAAGAAACAGTTCTTCAAGCTAGATGTAAATTTTTAACTGCCCATGTACAATGGAGATAGTAGTGCAGAAAAAATTAATAACTGGATAAGACAGATAGAGGTCTACTACACGATTCAGCAAATCAAAGAAGATGAGGCAAAGGTCTAGTTAGCATCTCTTCAGCTGAGTGGCACTACCCTCATTTGGTTGGAGAGAAAGTTGCAAAAGGGCAACAAAAAGTCAGGTAACCTTCTTTCCTCTTGGTCTAGTTTTATTTATGCATTGAAAGACCAATTTTACCCTTTGGGTTATAAACAAAAGGCACTAATGGAATGGAAATATTTGAGGCAAGGTAAAGGGAAAAATGTGCAAAGATTAAACAAGCATTGAATATCGACATCTCATTAGATTCGCCCAAGACTGTAACTAAGTATGTTGGCATGCTACATAGTTACATAAGACACTCATTGTTATTGTTTGAGCCTACTACGATTGATGCTTCCAACATAAAGGTGATTCATCTTGAAAGCCAAGGCAATATTGATAGAGATGATCAAGCCAAGAAAACATCGTTCAACCCTCAACATGGAAAATTCCAGAAGAAAGGCAAGGCTAAGAAGACCATTGCAGCCAAGAAAGAGGATAGAGCAACACCATATTGCATGCATTTCAAGAGAGAAGGTCATGATGAGGACCACTGTTGGAAGCTACATCCATAGCTGAGACCAAAGAGATTTAGCAGAAAGGGAAAGCAGAAGACAATGACAACAACACAACAGGATCTTGGATCATATTTCGACGATGAGACATTGATCACAGTCATGGGCACAAAAGGTACTCCTTCTCTTAGTAATAATTCTAATTCAAAGTACTAGTTATTTGAATGAGCCTGTAAGTAATGAGCGAAAGAGAATTGAATTATTCCAGAGTTATTCTAAAACACACAAAGGTGGAAATTATGTTCGATTCAAGTTCCCAAGAAAATTTAATCTCAGAGTCCTTAGTGAAAAGGTTAGGCCTTGAAACTAAGCCTCATCAGATTCCATACCTGCTTGGTTGGGTAAGTGATAAAGAAAAATTACAAGTCACCATGCAGTGTAGGGCCAAATTTGTTATTGCTTCCAAATTATTTAATGAGGTGGAGTTAGATGTTGTGCCTTTGGATATCTGTGGAATTATCTTGGGAAGTCCATATCTATATGAAAGAAAGGTAGTTTTAATTCGGAATGAAAATAAATACCACCTCATGAAGGACGGGGTAGAATATATAGTCAAAGCTCATCGTATGAACGTTAGTTCTAACCTTGTAAGCATAGGACAGATTAAACGACTGGTTAATTCTAGAAAAGGGTGCATGCTCATGGTAGTGAGAGCGATAGAGGACGAGATGGATGATGCTTTTAAAGGTTGTGATCCTGATCATAAGAAAGAATTGTTTGAAATTATTTCCAACTATGATGAATTGTTTTAGGAACCGAGAGGATTGCCCCCAAAATGGGAAATGCAACATGAGATCCATTTACAACATGATGCTCCTTTACCAAGTATTTTCATGTATAAGATGGCTTCTATCGAGATGGAGGAGATCAAGAAATAGGTGCAAGAGTTGCTAAATCAAGGGGTTATCAAACCAAGTTCTTATTTGTTTTGAAACCAACTCACCAAAAGATAGAAAACATAGATCAACAACTTAAAAAACAACCTCTTCAAGGGGGAAACCTCCTTTAAATTACAAAAATGAACAATTCTTGGATGATACAAATCACAGGACCTCATTTCTATATATAGGAGTCTAAGGAGTCCCAATACAATTAGAGCCTACATAACAATAATATTGTAGGGGCACAACAATAACAATAGTGGGCTTTTATGGGGCATAATAATAACAACATGGAGACTATATGGGCACAATAATATAATAAGGGGGTTGCACTAATAACAATAAGAGGTTATGTTAGTAGTATAGGGACCTAACATGCCCCTCTCCTTCAAAAAGTGTTGTCCTCAATGCTTGAGTAGTTTTGGATGCGTCTGTATAAAATTCTCGTCCTCCCATGTGGAATCTTCAGCGAGTAAGTTCTTCCACTTGATGAGATACTCTAAAATTGATCGATTTCGTAGCTATCGATTTCTTATTTTTGTGACAGCTTCCGGTTCCAATATGATTTTTCCTTCCTCATCAAGTTTTAGCAATATTGTTTGAACTGGGATCTTCTCACCTTTAACCTTCTTTAAGCATGAAACATGGAAAACTGGGTGCACTCGGGAAGATGCAGGAAGCTCCAATTTGTATGCCATAATACCAATATTTTATAACACCCTTGTATGGACCATAATACTTTGGTGATAATTTATTATCCTTCTTAGCTTTCTTGAGGGAAGTTTGTTTGTATGGTTGTAGTTGTAGAAATACCCATCCACCTACATCAAAATTTCTTTCAATGCAATGTTGGTCTACCTGTTGTTTCATTCTATTCTGCGCCAAAGTGAGGTTATCCTTTGAGAGTTTGAGAAATTTTTGTTGATGCTCGATGTGAAATTCCACTACTTGAACCTTAGAATTTTCTTTTAAAGATGATGTGATGGACGATGGATGATATCCATAAAGTGCCATAAATGGGGTCATTTTTGCTGTAGTATGGAAGGAATTGTTCTACCACCATTCAGCCAGTCTAGGTAACCACTTGACCCATAGTGTCTGTTTAGCATATACAAGGCAATGAAGATATCCTTCCAAAAAAAATTTCACTATCCCATTTTTCCCATCAGATTGAGGATGATAAGATGATCTATGAGCTAACTGAGTACCCAAATATTCCACCTCTTGCACTAGAAGGAAACATTTGGATCTTTTTGTATATAATTGTTTCTCCTCCAATAGTTTGAGCACCCCGTCAACATGTTGAACATGATCCTTCCAAGACTTGTTGTAGATTAGTATATCATCAAAAAACACTAACACAAGTTTTTTAAGGAAGGGTTTGAAAATGGAATTCATCAAACCTTGAAATGTAGAAGGTGCATTGGTAAGGCCAAAAGGCATGACCAAAAACTCATAATGACCCTCATGAGTTCTAAATGTTGTTTCTGGAATGTCTTCACTCTTCATTTTAATTTGATGATATCCTAAACGAAGATCCAAATTGGTGAAGTAAATTGCTCCATGTAATTCATTCAATAATTCATCAATGACATGAATGGGAAATTGATCTTTAATAGTAATCTTGTTGAGCTCCCTATAATCCAGACACATGCACCATGATCCATCCTTCTTGTGTACCAATACCATTGGAGCAGAGAAATAACTTTGACTAGGTTGAATTATACCAACCTCTAACATTTCTGCAACCATACGTTCAATTTCACTCTTTTGGGAATATGGATATCTGTAATTCTTGATGTTTAGGGGAACACTTCTTGGAATCAAATGAATAGCATGATCGTGATCAGGAATAGGTGAGAGGCCTTTGGGAGTCTCAAATACCTTAGAATTATTATCCAAAAGATTTTGGAGATCTGGAGAACTAGATGATTTCGATGTGGGAACCTCTAGTGAACGTAATTGTGTAATTACGCCTCATTGTTCTTTCTTTATAAGTTTTCTCATGTTGTTAGAGTCGTTTATCTTTCCTGGTTTCCCTTTGATACCCCTTAATTCAACTTCCTTTCCTTCCTAAAAAAAATCCAAGAAAAATTCTTGAAAATTAAAAGCTATCATACCCAAAGATTGTAGCCATTGGAATCCTAGTACAACATTTGCACCACCCATTGGAATGGAAATATTTGGAATCTTCAAGACATATTCTCCCATGGATAGCTTAATATTATGGCACTTTCTAGAGAAATTTATGGTTCCTCCATTTGCAGCCATTACTTGACACTTAGGTGCTGGATATAGGAAGCAATTCAATTCCTTGGCCATCTTACAATGAATAAAATTTTGGGTACTACCCGAATCAATCAACACTATTGCCTTTTTCTTCTTGATATGCCCTTCTATCTTATGAGTTTGAGGAGTGGAAATTCCTATAAGTGCATTACAAGATATGGTCAGATTCATTTCTTTGTTCCTGTGTATATCCTCTTCTTTTGACGTTTCTTATTCCTTTTCTTGCTCCTCTTCCCCATCTATGTAAATTAATTTCTTCTCAACACACCTATGACCTTTAGTGTATTTTCTATCACAATTGTGAAAAATCCCTTTTGCTCTTTTTTCTTCCAATTTTTGTGGTGTCAACCTTGTAGGTGGTGAAAGGCTAGAAGAAACAACACTTCCATCTTTATAGTTGTGAGTGGTAGGATTCCTTGTTGCCATAATTTTCTTTCCATTTTTCTTTCCATCCTGAATGCCATCTCCAATGAATCAAGTTCCCAAAGGAAAACCTATATTGGATGTTATCCTTTAAAGTCCCTATGAACACATCAATCCTATGCTCCTCTAGAATATCTTTTACCCTTATATTCAATTTTTGGAAGTCCTCAATGTGCTCCATCATTGAACCCTTTTGTTTGAGATTTATCAATTGGCCAAAAAAGGTGTTGCTTTTTTTATCCTCATAATGTGCTATTATTTCTTTCATAGAAATTTCCCAAGTGACAAATTGTTTATGAGAGAAAAGCCATCGATACCATACAAACTGATTTGGTTCCAAATATAAAGTTGTAATGCGTACCTTTTGTGTGTTTTAAACATTATGGAAATCGAAATATTGCTCCATCTATAGTATCCATGTTACGAAATCCTTGCCATCAAACTTCCTCATATCGATCTTTCGAACATGGTGGGTCTTCAATCCAATGTTAGAGTCTATGAAATCATGATTAACATTTCTTTTGTTCTCATCATGAGTTTCCTTTACTACCCTTTCACCATTAGTAAGCATTTCTTGTAGCAAAGTTGTAAAATTTGTCTTCAAATATTCCATGTTTCCTTTAAGATTTTCTTCTATACCATCCATCTTATCTTCCACCCCCTTTGAATTCCTTCAAACTAATTTTTCAACCAAACTTACAAAAAACTTAAAAAAAAATACATACCTTTTTTTAGTTTGTAGGAGCTCTAAATTGAATCTGTTGTATCTTTGTAATTTCGGATCTCCAAGATTTGAAATTACGTCTTGTGGTAGCCCTCTATGTCTTTCTTCCAACATTGCAAGTTTGATCACGATTGAATTCTCCAAGGAAGCGTTATGCTAAATCTCCCATGATGGCCTGATTATATACTGGTTCAGTAGAGCCAACTTGTACAAAGTTCCACATGTCATTGTTTTGACCTTAGGACCTGAAACCGATACACAGAAGACTACTGACCATCCTCCTTCTGTAAATTTTTATGAAATGTCAATCTAATGCTCAGAGAAAAAGTTATGACGATGTTCCCCAGGTCACCTGTTTGAGATGTAATTCGAGAGCCTGCACAAACCCTACATGTCTTGGACCATATCTCTGAACATATAGCGAAACAAGATCTGAAATTCAGGCCTAAGCTTCCACAAAGTTTTGGCTCAAATGGGTTTTAATTTCAGAGTCTGAACCTTCATATACAAACACGTATAGTGAATATTCCATGATGACCTATTTGCGATGGAATTCTAGATCTTGCAAAAACCCTAACTTCCACAGATCATATCTCCAATAATATAGTGAGACAAGATCTGCAATTCAGACCTGAGGTTTAAAACGATTTTGGTACAAATGGGTTTTTATTTTAGCTTCTGAAATTCTACAAAGAAAATGTTATATTAAAAATTCCATGATGACTTGTTTGGAGCAGTGAAACCCTAGAATCCAAAGCTCTGATACCAAATGTTATGAAACCAACTCACCAAAAGATAGAAAATATAGATCAAGGACTTAAAAATAAGACTTTTCTAGGGGAAACCTCTTTTACATTACACAAATGAACAATTCTTGGATGATACAAATGACAAGACCTCCTTTCTATATATAGGAGTCTAAGGGGTTCCAATACAATCAGAGACTACATAACAATAATATTGTAGGGGCACAACAACAACAATAGTGGGATTTTATGGAGCATAATAATAACAACATGGGGACTATATGGACACAGTAGTATATTAAGGGGGTTGCACTAATAACAATAAGGGATTACACTAGTAGTATAGGGACCCAACATTCTCCATGCGACTCAACAATCATCTTGGTGCCAAAGAAACATGATACATGGAGAATGTGTGTAGACTATAGGGCGCTAAACAAAATTATGGTGAAGCATTGATACCCTCTCCCTTGTATTAATGAATTATTAGATCAGTTGAAAAATGTTGTCTCTTTTACAAAACTAGATTTTTCTATTGGATATCACCAGGTTAGAGTTACAGAATAAGACATTTGGAAGACTGCATTCAAAACCAAACAGGGGTTGTTTGAATGGATGGTGATGTCATTCAAACTGTTTAATTATCCAGCCACGCCTATGAGGGTAATGAATGATCTGCTTAGGCATTTTCTTGATAATTTTGTGCTTGTATATCTGGACGATATTCTTGTGTATAGTAGGACATGGGATGAACATGTATGTCATGTGAAGAAAGTGCTTGATGTTCTGAAAAAAGAAATTGTATGTGAAATTGTAAAAGTGTGAGTTTGGGAAGACCTCTCTAGTTTATTTAGGCCACATAGTCGGTAACGGGCAGTTGAGGATAGATCCCTCTAAAGTAGATGCGATTATGAAATGGTCTGAGCCCACAAATGTTACAGAGGTCCAAATCTTTTTGGGCACAACACAGTATTGGAGAAGGTTCATTTTGAACTTCTCTATTATCGCAACTCCCTTACACGTGTTGACCAGTGTGAAGTAGACGTTTCAGTGGGGAGGAAATTAGCAGAAATCCTTCGACACGTTGAAAGAGAATATCGGCACAACACCAGTTCTAGCCTTACCAGACCTTCAACAACTTTTTCAGATTGAAATAGATTCCAGCGGATATGCTATGGATGATATATTGATGCAACAAAGGAAACCTGTATGTTACCATTCAAATAATTTCTCCCAAGTTGTTTTGAATTATCCCACGTATGATAGGGAGTTGTACGCCTTGGTATAGAGTAAAGAAGTGGAAACACTACCTGATCAGCAAGCAAACCATCATTTATATGGATCATCAGCCCTAGCAGTACCTTCAGTCACAAACCAAGCTTCAACAAGCCCATTAGTTTAGATGGATGGGATTCCTCCAGCAGTTTCATCTGGTAATAAAATACAAGAAGGGCGCCAGTAAAAAAGTAGCAGATATGCTTTCTCGCCCTCCTATTTATGCATATGTGGTTTTTCAAAATGCTTCTTTATGATTAGAAGGTTATGCTGAACAATATGCTAACGATAATTTTTTTAAAGAGATTTATGCAAAACTGACTTGTAGATCGCAAGTGGACAATTAATATTTGTAGGGAAAACTATTGTATCACCTTGATGAACTATTCATACCCATTGATGAAATGGTACATATAATCCAAGAAGCTCATACCTATCTTGTGTCTAGTCATTTTTGGGTTGAAAAAACTTTATGTCATTTACAAAGGTTTTGTTTCTGGCCTCATATGAAAAACATTGTGACTCGTTTTGTAAAGGGTTGTGTGTTGTCTTCTGTTTCCAAGCCCTCTAATTTAAAACTTGGGCTCTACACACCACTCCCTATTCCAATTCAACAATGGGAAAGTGTGTCCATGGATTTTTTTGGTGGTTTTCCTATGTCTAGGAAAGGTCACAACTATTTGTATGTCATTGTGGATTGCTTTAGTAAAATGTGTATTTTAATGCCTTGTAAAAAGAAGGTCACTGTTGAGTAGACTGCTTGTCTTTTCTTTCAAAATGTTTGGGTCCATTTTGGTTTGCCCACATCTATTGTGCCAGATCAAGACTCTCGCTTTCTTGGAGAGTTTTGGACCAACTTGTGGAGAACGATGGACACTAAGCTGAAAATAAGTATTTCATTTCATCCACAGACCAATGGGAAAATAGAGGTCGTTAATCGCACTGTGGTACACTTGTTATGAGGCTATTGTGGAAAAAATCCCAAGTTTTGGGACGAGCAACTTCCTTATGTGCAACATGCATACAATCGAGCAACACATTATTGACCAATAAAAAAGGTCTTTTTAACCTCTATTTACCCTACATTAATTATCAATCTAGGTACGATTTTTAATCTCAAGAGTGTACTCAGTCTGAGGTGGTCACTTGTTCAAGAGTAATGCTAGTAGTATAGTGCTTTACAAAAGTAAATAAATGCTAGAAACAAACTCTGAATGTAATGGCAAGAAACTTAAATTCTTTGGAACTAAATCAAGAAACTACAACAATCATCAGTCAAGGATGCAGTAATGATAACTCTTTCCTTTGTAAACCAATACAAATGAAAATCAATCAAAGACAAGATCTCCAATTTGGGAACTAGATAGCAGTAGTCAAAGTTCGCTACAGTTGTGGATCTTTTTGTTCACACCAAAGCAAATACTTGAAATGAAAATTCAATTAACAGAAAAGGAACAACAACTAACCTATGGAAAAGATCGGACAACAAAGCTTAATCTACAGGAATGAATTAAGCAACAATCTAACCGAAAGGAATTGAACAACAATCTTTAACTAATAAATAAATTGAACAACAACTAAGAAAGGAACGAAAAACCTAAGTAAGTCTACGAAATATTGAACAACAAACTTAATCAAATGTAAACACACAACGAATCTAGAACGATTGGATCAGTAATCTTGTTGTAGCGTAATAAGCATTAACCACAGTCATAAGGGAACAATGATTGTAGTTGTAATGGAACAGTAATCGAATGAACAACAATCACAATTATAGGTAAGCCGTAGCTAAATGAACAGCAATGTCAATCTGTAAATGAAAAACAATGTCAATTTGTAAATGAACAACAATATCCAAATTACACAATGCGATATTATTTCAGAATGAATAGCATAACATTTTCAGTTACAAATAATAATCTTACTATTCAATTACGAATTCAATATAACAGAGAAAGAAATGTTCAGGAACAAAAGATTACTAAATAAAGAAAGTAAAGGAAATCAAACCGCACACTACTTGTAATCGGAAAATAATGATACAGAAAGCAAGTGATCCACTAGGGTCAGGCCCTTAGCCACCAGGGACGCACTGCTACAGTTACTCTAGAATCAAATAATAGAACAACAACGAAGCTTATGTATTAATCATAAAAACATAGTTACATTGATCACTTTTTAAAGAGAGTCGATGATAAAAGTTCAGATTGAAACAACAAACTCTATAAGTCAACAATAATCCATCCCCTAGGCTAGCAACGTTATCCCTTTCTATAATGGCCAAGTGGAAATACCAAAAATACAGATAGCCTTGAGGTAGCGATACCTCAGGATCAAAAGATCCTGAGGGATTCACCATATCTTTAACCTTTAGTTATCTTTTCGTCCTCTTGCGCTAATACTGTGTTTCTTCTTCCTTTTCCCAGCCCATGTGCTCCGATCTCGATTTCCTTGTTTAGATGTGGTTTCCTATCAAAGGGACAGTAGTTGGTTTTTCCTTGTCTTTTCCTTCGAAATGGCGATTTTCCATTTTCTTCACTTTCTACATAGAAAAAGACAATAATTAATCATTTTACATCAGTCACAAATCCCCTTAACTATATCATATGACCATCTTAGAATGTAAAGAAGTTATGAATTAAGGGAAAATATAGAGAAATAAGTGGAAATTACATACCTTTTCTAGTGCTCAACACACCCCCCTGCTTACCCTTTTTCATGCCCTCATCAAAACATTGTAATTGACATGCAAGGCAGTTATGGAATAGGCTAGAGAAGGATTTTCAGTTAGTGGTCTAAAACCATGATTTCTAGCTAAGACTTAAAAAATATGCCCTGTCTGACCTTCAGGCAATTCATATAAGGCTCTATACCCTGGTGTAGGATACCAGATGATTGGACTTTAGAACCTACAACCTAACCAAGATGGACCTTCTCTCAAGATGAGGTCACCATAGGTAACCAAGCGATCAACAACTAGCTTAAAATTTTCATAATTGAATGGATCTCTGTTTTGGATATTTCGATTGAAAGTCTAGTATCGAAATTTGGCTGCTGCTATGGCAAGGTCTTTGATGGCGAGGAAGTATTCTACCCCTTGCTGGATGACTGTTGTGTGAATAGGTCCCAATGTCTAGATCACACCCTTCATTCTCATTAAGCTCCCATGTTTATTCCATAGTTGTAATGGGTTTCTATGTTCACCCCTTACCCATAGATCTAACCCATTCTCCTATCTCTGGAAGGTATTTTAGGCTTTAATCCACTTTATCTGGTTAACAGGAAAAGAGATAAATGCCTGAAGTTGGATATCACCCACAAAAGGGCTAGGGTTCTTTTCCGTTTCTCCATCCAACACAAGATTGTGCAAATAAAACTCACATAACAATCGTTGGACTTTCACCTCGTAATGCTCAAAACAATTTATGAAATCATCAATGGTTTTTATCTCTATAGGCACCCCTGCCTTAACAACCTTAATTTTCGATTGTAAATACCTTTCCATAAAAAATAAAGCATAGTTTTTGGCAGGTGCCCTACAAGCTAGAACATCAGTATACAAAGAACATAAGGTATCCATTTGATTCATAACTATGTCTAGTATATTGGTTACCTTTCTAACTTTTTCCTCTGCCCTTCGCCATCCATTGAAGGCCTCACTCTCTGATGCATTGATGTTCTTGACCTATTGTTGTAACTTCTGATATTTCACTTGAGGAAAACTTCCTTCGTGAGATTTTCTATCGTTTGTTGGGCCTATGCTAGATCTTTTCGAAATTTCACTATCCTCGGGTCATTATCCATCATGAAATTTTTGGGCTAGAGATATACTTGGATCTCCTTATTGCGACATCTAGTTTTTATAGTCTGTGTTTCCTTCTCACGAACTGTCCGGTTGGTTGTAATGCACGAGGAAAATGCCTCTATTTGGACTTTCTTATCACATACTGGTGTGTTTTCTGTTTATGCTTCTGCATTCATAATAGCCACATGTTGTTCCTTGCGGTCTCGAATACCAAGTTTGACTTGAGTCCTCTTGGTCTTCTTCTTATGGGGTTTTGCCTGGGTGGTTGCATTCTTTGCTCCAGGGGTTCCTTTTGATCTTTTCCCCATTTTTAGGACCCTTATTTGTTGTCGAAGTTTTTTAATTACATTTATCAATCTCTGTTGTTCCTTTCGCAACTTATTAATTTCATTTGTTTTCTTAGATGGAACAACTGTTTCTTTCCTTGGGCCCGGGCTTTGTGCTTCAGGGATTGTACCCTCACCTTGGCTAATTTCCATGTTTCCTACTTGGAACACTTGTTCAGTGTTCTCATCTTGCTGATTAGGTTTTTCAGGGGTGAAAACCGTGGGTTGATTTGCTGTCTCCCAGGCGGCTTCTTCTTCTATTTCTTCTTCATCGTGCATTTCTTCGGGTGTACTTTGACTGGGAGAAAAGTGTTCCTGAGATTGTCCTTCTTCTTCCTTCTCATCACCCATCTCCCCATATGCACTCTCACTATGAGCAGAGTGTCCCTGTGATCCTTCTTATTCTTCCTCCTCATCACACATCTCCTCAGATGCACTCTTATCATGAGCAGAGTGTTCTTGCGGCCCTTCTTCGGTATCGGGGTTGAGTGGGCTATGAGGTTGGACATACTCACCCATATTGGCCAAAATTTGGGCCAATTCATCTTCTTACAGAGGGTTTTATAGTGGGGTTCTGCTGGGTTGCTCTACTTCATCCCCTTCCTGACCGGATTGCTCAGTTTCCTCTTCTGGTTCCTCTTCTTCATTTTCTTCTAATTCTTCTTCATTTTCCCCTCCTTCAAGTTGTGGGGGTTTCTCGTCCTCTGAGTCATGTATATATATAGGTTGGCTACTATTTCCTTTGGGAATTTCCCAGCATTTCTCTGCTTCTTCCAATCTGACAGATTGTCTTCATTTTGATGGGCTAATTGATGTGCTAGCAATGTGTTTTCATTTTGGGGTTGGTAAATCCAGTCCCCCATCTATTGAGAAAATAGATTCCTCCCTTCTACTCAATTGTTGGGCAAGACTGTAACTGACTATCAGCCGAATTAAACCGTGATGTATTACTACTAATTCTACATGGCGAGATTTTCTTATACTTCAGGAAATGTCATGCAATAAAAAATTTAAGTATGCAGGAAAATTCACAGCATATTTTTGTTTTAATACAGCTAACAGTTTGAGATGGCATGGTCTTACCATGTCTTTTCTGCCATCGCAAGTGATGTAGCTCTGGAAAAGTCTGGCCAATTTTTCCCAAATCTCTCCGAGGGTTGCTGGCAGGACTCCTTTGCCTTTGATAGTAAGGTTTTGTCCTTCATCCTGAAAGATGGTTATAGTGTCTTGTAGTCTCATCTTTTTTAGGGTCCATATTGGTCCAACGGCTGGCAATCCCGAAACTTCAGCAATTATCTGATCTATTACTGCTATTTGTCTCCCCCTCACCATGGAATGGTCTTCCTGCAAATTCTGTAGAAATTCAATTGCCACCGTCTCGTTAGACTGCTGTAGATGGTTAAGGTAGGTTATCCATCCTGCCCTTACCAAGATTTCGCGTGCAACGTCAGAGACCATTAACACATGTGGTTCACTGTGAATTGATCTGCCTCCCATTTTTTTCAAGCTCAGCACGCTGTAGCAAAACAGAGAAATGACGATGGAACAATGAGCTATTCAAATTTTAGCTCACTGTTAAAAAAACACAGAGAAGACAATGGAACAGCAAGTTGTTCAAACTTTAACTTACTGTTAATTTTTACAGAGCCAACAACAAGCCATGCATATTGGGAAATACAATACCATTAGACTTGCTATTCCCGAGTTTTGATGGAGTCATAATACCTTTGAATAATAAGTTGACATGTGTGCCAGTGAATTATGGAGATCACTTGCGCCCCCTTTAAATGTGATAGGTTGTCCTCAGCAGGTAAATAAAGGAGCAGTATGTTGAACTGCAATCGTACAGTGGAATAAAGGAATAATGTATAGATCCATGACATGTTTACAAAAATGAGCGAATCACTGAAATAGAGGTTTATGATGGAAATCGCTAATAAATATGGAAATGTCGTGATATGATGCGAAAAATAGAGGATAGGATAGTTGACATCAGTAAAAGTTCATATGCGGTCATTATCCACTTTAACCATTATGATTGATTTATAAATGATTTTCATGTGTAAACAGTTCGAAAGGGTTATATAACATAATCTCATTTGAAATCACTATAAAGATATAAGAAGAAGGGTTTATAATGGCTATTGGTGTATGAAAAATATGACTTCAATATCATCAGCAGAGCTCTGTTGCCCATAGGTGTCCATAACCTTGATAGAGTTGCTTATTTCACCCTTGGAACCATAATCCTTTGTGTATGCCTAGGAAAGTGTTGTGCGATGTCAGAATGGAGGCCATTGTGCTGGCTTGGTAACGAGATGAATCACAACGCCATTCACCAGGAAGGAGTGAAAGGTGCGCAGGCCGGCTCATGATGAGACCTCCTATTCCAAGGACTTTTTATTTTTCTGAAGTACCTCTTGGATCATATCCTTGGTGTGGTGGCCATAGTGGGAATGCCACTTCACTTTCTTCCTTATGATCATGGTAGGCTGGATCTTGATGAGACCCCCTATCCTTCATTTGACAAATCATGTTAGTAATCATATAGATATGTATCTTTTCTTTTTCTCTTCTTTTCTTTTATATAGCACTTTCCTATTTATATATAGAGGGTGGCTCAACAATCCTTAAGAGTAGGGATGGTGGAGGAAGTCTAAACATCTCAATAGAGGAAAATATGCCCTTATTCTTATTTAATAATAATGATCAAAGAGAATTATGGCGATTTCGAAAGAACCATCATGATAAAAATAATCAATCAAATTGTTGTTAGTGAGAAAATAAAGACAACAAAGTGATATAGATAGTTGTGTCCTTTCCTCTTTTCTCTAATCAATTCAAAGCAATTTCTTTAAAGATAATGATTTTTCTTTGGTTTGTTGATTTTAGTATCCTCCAATTTTTGTATTCTTGCATAATTGTATATTTGTGCCTTAAATGACCATCACTCACAAAAAACCTCTAAATGGTGAAACACACACACAAACAGAAGAAAAATTCACTCAAAAAGTGTTTTTCTTTAGATGGAACAACTGTTGTTTCTTTAGAGGGACAGCAAAAGAATATCTGCATGCAAAAACTGCAGTTCTTTTAAGAGGAATAGCAAGCAAAAGAAAAAAACATACTTGAAACTGTTGTTCCTGAAGAGGAAAAACAGTTGTTCTTTAATCGGAACAACAAATAAAGCAAGCACGAAGTAAAATAACAAAAATGCAAAAATGTTGTTCCTTCAGAAAGGAACAACAAAAACATGAAAGTGATGTTCCTTCAGAGAGGAACAATAGAAAACGAAAGTGTTGTTCCTTTGGAAAGGAACAACAAAAAATAAAAGTGTTGTTCCTTTGGAAAGGAACAACAAAAATGAAAAGTATTGTTCCTTCGGAAAAGAACAGTAGAAAACGAAAGTGTTGTTCCTTCGGAAAGGGACAATGAAAATGCAAAGATGTTGTTCCTTCGGAAAAGAACAACAAAAGTGAAAAGTGTTGTTCCTTCGGAAAGGAACAACAAAAATGTGGAAGTGTTGTTCCTTTGAAAAGGAACAACAAAAATGTGGAAATGTTGTTCCTTCGGAAAGAAACAACAAAAATGTAAAAGTGTTGTTCCTTTGGAAAGGAACAAAAAAACGGCGAAAATGTTGTTCCTTTGGAAAGGAACGACAAAATGCAAAGGTGTTGTTCCTTCGGAAAGGAACAAAAAACAGTGAAAATGTTGTTCCTTCAAAAAGGAACAACAAAATGCAAAAGTGTTGTTCCTTCGAAAAGGAACAACAAAATGCAAAAGTGTTGTTCCTTCGAAAAGGAACAGCAAAACGGTGAAAATGTTGTCCCTTCGGAAAGGAACAACAAAATGCAAAGGTGTTGTTTCTTCGAAAAGGAACATCAAAATGGTGAAAATGGTATTCCTTTGGAAAGGAACAGCAAAATGTAAAAGTGTCTCTCCTTCGAAAAGGAACAACAAAACGATGAAAGTGTTGTTCCTTCAGAAAGGAACAAAAAAATGTAAAAAATGTGCAGAAATGCAAAAATCTATACTGAAAGCAATTTATACAAATAGAAAAGAAAAAGTTATGTACAAAATTTAGGAATAATGAAATTAATTAGTGAACCAAAGCTGAGGAAGAATTCTTTTCCTCAACAAGAATCTGCATATCAGAATCTTCCCGGAGTTACTGGTAGAAGGATTCTCGAGTAAGCAGTTTATGGTACGGTCGCACTCAATGGCCATTTGATTTAAAGGTATGTCTAGATTTGTCAATAGTAGTCAAATTAATGGTGCCATTGTCATGCACTTTCTTGATTTCATACGGTCCAAGCCAGTGAATCTGAAATTTTCCCGGAAAATTCTAAAACCTGGAATTGTATAGGAGTTCCTAATCTCCTTTGTGGAAGATTTTCTTTTTGATTTGGGTGTCGTGCCATTTTGCTCTCTCCTGTTGGATTAATGCTGTCGTTGAAGAGACGAGAGCCTAATTTCATCTAACTCATTAATTTGTTGTAATCTATTAGTCTAGGCCTCATTTAAATCCAGACCGACCTCCTGTGTTGTTCTTAACATTTGTATTTCGAACTCTATTAGAAAGATGCGTTCCTTTCCAAATACTAGCTGATATGGTGAATAAATAGTGGTGTTTCTCCATGTTGTTTGGTATGCCCACAAGGCTTCCGACAATCTTGAAGCCCAATCATGCCTGTGTGACGCAATGGTTTTTGTTAATATTGCCTCTATCACTTTATTCGTGCTCTCTACTTGGCCATTTTCTTGTGGGTGATACGGAGTGGTAATTTTGTGTTGATTGTGATAATTTTTTAACATTGCAGTGATTTTATTACCTACAAACTATGGTCCTCCATCTGTGATTATGTCCCTTGGGAGGCCATATCGCACAAATATTTGGAACAAGAAATGAATGACAGAGTCCTCTGTAGCTCTTGGAAGGGCCTCTACTTCAACCCGTTTGGTAACATACTCTGTTGCTACCAAAATATATGTTTTCTCATTTGACGATGGGTTGATTGAACCAACAAAATCAAGTGCCTAATGCTCAAATGGTTCGATTACTAGTTGTGAGTTTAAAGGCATTTCTTCGGATTGTGCAAGGTGTCCTTCTCTTTGGCAACTGTCACATGCTTGAACAAATTTCTTTGTGTCTTTAAAGATTGTGGGCCAGTAATACCCTGTTTGTAGAACTTTGTGACCAGTTCTTCGATCTGTGAAATGTCTACCACACGGTCCATCATGATAGGCTTTCAGAACGTAAAATATTTCGTCTTCGTGGATGTATCTTCTGATGTGCATATCTACCCCTGTATGAAATAGGTAGCCCCTAATCCAAGAAAATCGGGTACTACATTGTACAATCTATTTTTGTTCATTGGGGGTCAGATGCTTTGGTAATTTTCCTAATGCTAAATAATTTGCAACATCAACATACCACGGTGTCTTGACAGTAAAATCAAATAAATGTTCATCTGGAAATTGATCTTCGACTACTATTGTGTCCACTAGCTTTAGCATTCATGAGAGAAAATTAGCTACAGGATTCTCTTTCCTAGGTCGATCTTTTATTGTGATGTCAAAATTCCTCCAATAAAATCAACCATCTTGTTACTCTACCATTTGTAATTGGTTTATTTGTTAAATATTTTATAGCAGAGTAATCTGTATATAAAACAACAGGATATCAAGTGATATAATGCCTAAATTTATTTACAGCATGTATTACAGCTAAAAAATATTTTTTAGTAACATTATAGTTTAGCTCAGCAAGAGACAAATTTTTTCTGCTATAATAGATTGCATATGGTTTTTTATCTTCTTCTTGCCCAAGGACTGCTCCAATAGTTGTGTCTGAAGCATCTGATGAAATTTGAAATGGCAAATCCCAATCTGGGCCTCTGAGCACTGGGGCTACTGACACAAGCTTTTTCAAATCCTCCGAAGCACGGTCACATTTATTTGTCCAAACAAAATCAACATTCCCTGTTAGTGCTTATAAAGGTGCAGCTATTTGAGAAAAATTTTCTATAAATCTCCTATAATAACTAGAAAATCCAAGAAAATTGCGTACCTCTATCTGTGTGGTAGGAGTATTTATTAACAGAATTATTTGAATTTTGGTTGGATCTACCTGTATTCCAGTCGCTAAGATATAATGACCTAGGATGAGTCCTTCAGTCATCATCATATAGCACTTTTCATGGCTCAAGCAGAGCCTATGGTGATACATCGTTGTAGCACCTTTTCCAATGTGTCTAGTGTTGGGTCAAAATCATCTCCATATGATGTGAAATCATCCATATATACTTCGAGCCCTTCATTTATTAAATTGAAAAAGATGTTGAGGATGGCCCTTTGAAATGTGGTAGGGGCATTGCATAGGCCAAAGGGTAGGACTCTGTAGGAAAATGTTCCCCAAGAACAGGTAAAAGTAATTTTGTCCTGGTCTTCAGGTGCAATCTGAATCTGATTGTATCCACTGAAGCCATCCAAGAAAGAAGAAAATTTCTTTCCTGTTAATGTGTCTAATACTTGATCAATGAATGGAAGGGGAAAGTGGTCTTTCTGGGTTGCTTTGTTTAATTCTCTATAATCTACACAAATCCTCCACTTTTCATTCTTCTTTGGTACCACTACTAGTGGAGAGACCCACTTGCTATCGAAGATCGGATAAATAAATTTTACATCCAAAAGTTTTTGTAATTAAGCTTTCACAATGTCTTTCAGGTGAGGTTTTAGTCTCCGTTGGGGTTGGCGAACGGGTCTCACATGTTTTTCTGTATAAATGTGGTGTGTACACAGTTGGGGATCAATTCCCTTCATGTTCGGATAATCCCATGCAAAAGCTTCCTTATGTTTTCTCAGTAGTTGGACCATCTTTTCTTCTTGTTCAGGAGTCAGGTTATTATTGATGTTCAAGGTTTTTTCTAACTCAATCTCTATAGTTTTGCTGTTTGAAACAGAGGTAGTGGGTATTGTTTGATCATGAGTGTCTTTGAGAGGATCTTCTTCTAGTTCATTGTCAAATGTTACCTCTATCATGTGACATTGTACATGGGATCTAGATTCAACTTGGTTAATGAAGTTGTTAATAACATCATCCTCTGTTTGATCTTTAAAATCGAGGGCATCTTCAATGGTTAATGGGGACCTAATGTTTTATGTGAGGTATGATACAGGATTTTTGTTAGTTTTTATTATTGTTACACTTGGCTAGGCTAGAGGGTATAGAGCTAGATTCTTGATATTACTCCCTCTAGTTATGGTCATACTGCCTTGTCAACAGCCAATGTAAGCATCAGCAGTCGCAAGCCCAGGTCTACCTAAAATTAACGGTTTTCCATCAAGTCAGTTTTTGGGGTTTATTATCAAAAAGTTGGCTGGATATTCCCAGGAATCAACGGATACCATTACATTATGTAGTGTACCTTTTGGCCTAACTACTAATCGGTCAGCCAACTCTAATAAGGTAGAGGTTGATTCCACTGATGTAATGCCCAATTTTTGACAAGTAGTGGTTGTTAAAATATTAATTGTAGCCCCTAAATAAACTAAGGCATTTGAAAAGGTTTGTCCATTGATTTGTACTGTTACTATTGGATTTCCTAGGTCTTTATATTTGACAGGTGCTTCTCTTCCTGATAACATATCAGATAGGGTGCCAACTACTTGGACTGTTGGGTTATTTATTATTCTCCTCCTTGGTTTTTTTATACATAGCTCTTTAATGGTTTTTGCATATATTGGGATATCTTGGATAGCTTGGAGGAGTGGGATTTTTATATACAAATTCTTTAATTCTCCCAGAATATCAAAGTCAAGATGTTCTATAGGGTGCGGTATGATTAATCGTTCTGGGAATGGGGAAGAAGATGTGGTTGCTTGGTCATGAGTCTATTGTCTAACCACAACTTCTTCCTGTAATGGTTGTTCTACGGGTAACTAATTTTCAACTTGAGCATGTTTATCTCTCTCGGTTTCTGTAATGTACCCAAACCTTAATTGAAGTTCATTGCACTCCCTTAGATCGGTTTCTAGTTCTAGTGTTTTGATTATTTGAACGGATTGAACTGGTCTGTTATTTGGGTTCGAGTTGGGTTGGGTTGGGAGTTGCGGTCTTAAGTTGGGCTGGGATTTTATTGTAGTGCTGGCAGTGTAGGTTGAGGGAGTGGAATGGTTCCTGTTGGCTAATTCATCGGTATTTGCTAGTTTGTCTGCCAGGCTTGACTGTGCGAAGTGGGAAGGGATCATTGTGTTGAATATGCATTGTTTTGCCAATATGGTGGAGTGTAGGGAAAATTAGGCCAATTAGATTGGCTTATTTGATTTGGCCATGGTGATGATGAAGGAAATGGTTGTTGTGACCAGTTTGAAAAGGGAGGTTGATTTTGCCACCTTGTATTATATTTCTGAGAATGATATTGCGAAGGCTAGAAAGAAGAAGGATCAGGGGACAGACCTGATTTTCGCGGCTACCATTGACAGCACTGATTAAGTAGGTACACCGGTTATGATTCTTCTTCCACTTCTTTGTATACTCCTTGAAAACTAGGAAGTGAGGAATAGTTCTATGTGGAGTGGTATTTTGTACAAATACCGCAGACTTGAACTACATCTAGCGGGCACTCCTTGTGGCTATGTTTCTTTTTGCATCTGGGGTAGAATATTGCCAGATTTTGCTCTGCTACTGCTTGTTTATGTTTCGCTTGCATAATATCAAGTTGCGTTGTCAAAGTCCCTAGTATATCAGTTTTGAAATTCTCCAATATTTCTGCACGAGTTACTCCTTCTCCATAGATCTTGTTTTCCCTTGTGAACCTATCATGTTCCGCTGGTTTTAGCCTTGTGCTGCCTCACGAAATCCTGATACATAAGTCAATAATGTCAACAAACTTTTCTTGATAAATATCTCTTTTCCCATAATATTTAGTGTTTGAACCCATTGTTCCTTCATGCCTTTAATTAATGTTGTTTTTAATACATTGTTAGGTAAGGGTAATGATGCATAAGGAAATCTTTGAAGATTATACTGAAAACGTTCAACATATTCTTCTAATGTCTCATTAGGTCTAGCTACCATCTAAAATATTTCATCTTTTAACTCTCTAGACCTATAATAATCCTAGTATTTTTCAGGAAAGCACCTTTCATCTGATCCCAATCGTTTATAACACCTCCACCTATCTCCATAAACCATCCTAAAGCAACCCCTTTTAATGTAGAGGGAAATAGTTTCAGCTTTTGGGGATCAGTGGTATAGTTGTACCCCCTGCACAACACATCGAATTCAAACAGAAATGCGTTTGGATCTTCCGATGTTAGGCCATGGAATGTAGGGATGTGTTGGAGAGGAATGGCCTTCATAGGTGCATTAACTGCAATATCAACATTGGGATATTGCAGTGTGGAGGTTTAGGGGGTTTCACTAGTTCTAGGCCATTTCGTCAAATATGTGCCAATAACCTTCTGGGATTTTTAGGAGGGTATTCCTAGGTTGGCTAGAAGGAGCAGGAATGGCCTTAACATGAATGGCCTTAACGACACTTGCTTTGTCTAGGATGATGAGTGTTCCTTGCTGAACTAATATCTCGGGGGATTTTAGCTCTTTAGGTTCTTCAACTTTGTTCTGGATGGTTTTTACAACACTTCCCTTATTTGGGTTGCTTAATGGTTGAACTATTCCAAGAGGAGATATTGGTTCTTCAATTTCCCCTGTTTCTCCTCTTCCTTTGCAGAGATTATTAAGGTTCCCTTCTTTCAATGATTTTGGGCTAGAATTCTCAATTTCTTGAAAATCTTGCTCCTTTGTTTATCTGTGCTTCTCAACAAAGGATATAGATGGTGATTATGTGGCTCGAAGGGAACTGGTAGGTTGTCTAGAAGCAACTTTTCTAGGTCCTACTAAAGGTTGAGATTCTGCTTTTTTAAGGATTTCATCTATAAAGGTCAATCGACCAAGGGTCACCGGCCCCTTAGCTTTATCAGGCTTAGATTATTTTCAGTCTTTTTCTGCTTAGTCATGCACACAAATAAAATACTTATTTCTACCCAAAATAACAACAAATCTGCAGGAAAGAAGGTGAGGGAGCAGGGCTGTTACATGCTCTGTACGCAGGTTCTTACCTTCCGTTTTTAAAACCCAATTCTCTCCTAGAAAGTACTTACACTACTCTCTTTTCAAAAGAAACAAATGGCTACATTGTTCCCCGACAACGGCACCAAAATGTCGAGTAATAAAAAGGGTCTTTTTAACCTCTATTTAGCCTACATTAATTATCAATCCAGGTACGCTTTTTTATCTCAAGAGTGTACTCAATCTGAGCTGGTCACTTGTTCAAGAGTAATGCTAGTAGTATAGTGCTTTACAAAAGTAAATAAATGTTGGAAACAAACTCTGAATGTAATGGCAAGAAACATAAATGCTTTGGAACTAAATCAAGAAACTACAACAATCATTAGTCAAGGATGCAGTAATGATAACTCGTTCCTTTGTAAATTGATGCAAATGAAAATCAATCAAAGGCAAGATCTCCAATCTGGGAACTAAACAACAATAGTCAATGTTCACTACAGTTGTGGATATTTCTATTCACACCAAAGCAAATACTTGAAATGGAAATTCAATTAATAAAAAAGGAACAACAACTAACCTATGGAAAATATCGGACAACAAAGCTTAATCTACAGGAATGAATTAAGCAACAATCTAACTGAAAGGAATTGAACAATAATCTTTAACTAATAAATGAATTGAACAGAAACTAAGAAAGGAACGGAAAACCTAATTCTACAAAATATTGAACAACAAACTTAATCAAATGTAAACACACAAGGAATCTAGAATTATTGGATCAGTAATCTTGTTGTAGTGTAATAATCATTAACCACAGTTATAAGGGAACAACAATTGCAGTTGTAATGGAACAGTAATCGAATGAATAGCAATCAGAATTATAGGTAAATAGTAGCTAAAT
Organism: Pinus taeda; assembly: GCA_000404065.3. Classification (NCBI taxonomy): domain Eukaryota; kingdom Viridiplantae; phylum Streptophyta; class Pinopsida; order Pinales; family Pinaceae; genus Pinus; species Pinus taeda. Next base: position 112,511 of record APFE030043287.1, on the reverse strand, counting down.
GAACAACAATGTCAATCTATAAATAAACAACAATGTCAATATGTAAATGAACAACAATATCCAAATTAGACAATGTGATATTATTTAAGAATGAACAACATAACATTTTCAGTTGCAAATAATAATCTTACTATTCAATTACGAATTCAATATAACAGAGCAATAAATGTTCAGGAACAAAAGATTACTAAATAAAGCAAGTAAAGGAAATCAAACCACACACTACTTATAATTGGAAAATAATGATATAGAAAGCAAGTGATCCACTAGGGCCAGGTCCTTAGCCACCAAGGATGCACTGTTGTGGTTACTCCAGAATCAGATAACGTAACAACAATGAATTTTATGTATTAATCATAAAAACAAAGTTACGGGGATCAGTCTTTAAAGAGATTCGATGATCAAAGTTCAGATTGCAACAGCAAATTCTATAAGTCAACAATAATCCACCCCCTAGGCTAGTAGTGCTGTCCCTATTTATAATGGCCAGGCAGAAATACCAAAAATATAGATAGCCTTGAGGTAGCGATCCCTTGGGATCAAAGGATCTTGAGGGATTTGCCATATCTTTAACCTTTAGTTATATTTTCGTCCTCTTGTGCTGATACTGTGTTTCTTCGTCCTTTTCCTAGCCCATGTGCTCTGATCTCGATTTCCTCGTCTAGATGCGGTTTCCTATCAAAGGGACAACAATTGGTTTTGCCTTGTATTTTCCTCCGGAATGGAAATTTTCCATTTTCTTCACTTTCTTCATAGAAAAAGACAATAATTAATCATTTTACATCAGTCAAAAATCTCCTAAACTCTATCATAATCCTTTATCATATGACCATCTTAGAATGTAAAGAAGTTATGAATTAAGGGAAAAGATAGAGAAATAAGTGGCAATTACATACCTTTTCCAGGGCTCAACAACATTCATCCACACAGAGCTCACCATTCAAGACATGTTTTGGTTATCTACCAAGGGATCCCTTAGACATGGTCTTTGGGAAAGATGAGGATGGAAATGGATGAGATGATAGGGACAAAGCATGGAAGTTTATTTAGTAGATACATGTGATTCATCAAGCAGTACAGAAGCAGTTGGAGAAAAGTCAGGCTCAGTATAAAGCTCGACATGATAAGCACCAAGTTGACCATCAATTTCAAGTTGGGGACAAGGTATGGCTCCACATCAACAAGGATAGAATGAAGTGAAAAGGAAAGAAATTGAGACCCATTTGATATGGTCCCTTCACCATATTGGAAAATATTGGAGACAATTCTTTTCATCTTAACTTGCCCGCTTATATGCAAATGTACTCAGTGGTAAATGTTGAAAACCTAAAACTTTATGAGCCTCCATTGATTATGGCTATCGAAGAGGTTGTACAGAATCCTATAGTGGATGATTTTGCACCAGAGTATCTAGACAAGTTACCTGAAGACATCATACTTGACAAGAAAATCAAAACTTCACGTTGGGGAGATGTGGAGTAAATTCGTGTTGACTTCAAAGGAATGCATCTGAGTAAATCTCGGTGGATGGAGAAATAAAATATGAGGGAGAAATTTCCTCACTTGCCAATTGACTGAAAGGGCTTTTGGTGGTCCAAAAGCTTTTAGTGGGGAGGAATTATCCAGGTGGATCTTTAAAGAAGTACCAGTGGCATGGTAAAAAGCTCAAAATGCAAAGTGGCAGAATTTGGATAAACTTAGCATCAGATCGAAGTGCTCGTCATCCTCATTCCAATGGTGTGAGACACTCAAATCCAAGTTCATATGAAGAAGTTAGAGCAAGTCAAAGTTTGTGTTTGACTTGAACAGGTGGTAGGAGGAGATGACATCGTAGACACTCTCAACGAATGGGAAAGCACCAAGTGGCAAGCCGTCATTGGTCCCACATTTCATTGATCACAAAAGGAAGAGTTCGACAGTTTTACAAATCGGCCCCAAGCAAGGTGTTGAGAGTTGGAAAAGGTATGTATTTACCATTTATTTCTTTATCTTTTCCTTTGAATCATAACTCCTTTACATTCTAAGATGATAATATGTTAAAGAATTATGATAGAATTAAGGAGATTTGTGATTGATACAAAATAACTAATTATTGTCTATTTCTATATAGAAATTGAAGGAAATAGAAAATCGCTATTCAGGAGGAAAATACAAAGTAGAAGCAATTGTTGTCCCTTCGAGAGGAAGCCATATCCAGACGAGGAGATCAAGATCGGAGTGCATGGTCTAGGAAAAGGAAGATAAAACACAACATCAGCGCAAGAAGACAAAATGATAAGCTGAAGATCAAAGATATAGAAAATCCCTCAGGATCCTTTGATCCTGAGGAATCGTTGCTTCAAGACTTATCTGTATTCTTGATACTTCCACCTAGCCATTATAAAGGGACAACACTGGTAGCCCAAGGGGTAGATATTATTATTAATTTGTAGAACTTATTGTTGTAATATCAACTTTGATCATCGACTCTCTTTGAAGAGAGATAGTTGTAACTTTGCCATTTGTGATTAATATATAACTCAGTTGTTGTTCCATTATCTAAGCCTAAAGTAAATGCAGTAGTGCTTCCCTGGTGGCTAAGGGCCCGACTGTAGTGAATCCACTTGCTTCTTGTATCACTATTTTACAATTACAGTTGTGTGTGGTTTGATTTCCTTTGCATTTTCTTAATTCGCTTTATTCAGTAACCTTTTGTTCCTGAACATTTCACTGAGTTGCTCTGCCATATCGAAATCGTAATTGGATAGCAAGATTATTACTTACAACTTAAAATGTCATGTTGTTCATTCTGAAACAATATTGCACTGTCTAATTCGGATTTTGTTGTTCAGTTACAGTTGTGATTGCTGTTCATTTAACTATAGTTCACTTACAGTTGTGATTGTTGTTCATTTGACTACTGTTCCATTATAACTACAATTGTCATTCCTTTATACCTGTGGTTAATGTCCATTATGCTAGAATAAGATTACTGATTCAATTACTCTATATTTGTTATGTGTTTACACTTAATTAGGTTTGTTGTTCCTTTATTAGTTAATATTGTTGTTCAATTCATATCGGTTAAGATCGGTGCTCAATTCATTTTTGTAGATTAAGTTTTGTTGTTCGACCTTTTCAATAGAATTAGTTGATGTTCCTTTTCTTCTAATCGAATTGTTATTTCCTGTATTTTCTTTAGTGTGGATAGAAAGATCTACAACTATAACGAACATTGACTACTGCTATCTAAGTTCTCAGATTAGAGATCTTGCCTGTGATTGATTTTTATTTACATCAGTTTACAAGGGAAAGAGTTATCATTACTGCAACCTTGACTGATGGTTGTTGTAGTTTCTTGAGTGAATGATTTATTTACAGAGCATTTAATTTTCTTGCCATTACAATTAGATTTTGTTTCCAGCATTCATTTACTTTCGTAAGCACTATACTGCAAGAATTACTCTTGAACAAGTGACCGCCTTAGACTGAGTACACTCTTGAGATAAAAATTCATGCCTGGATTGATAATTAATGTAGGATAAATAGGGGTTAAAAGACACCTTTTTATCACTCAACATTTTGGCGCCGTTGTCGGGGAGAGTGTAGCCATTTGTTTCTTTTGAAAAGAGAGTAGTGTAAGTACTTGCTAGGAGAGAGTTGGGTTTTAAAAATGGAAGGTAAGAATCTGCATACGGAGCATGTAACAGCCTTGCTCCCCTGCCTGCTTTCCTTCAGATTTGTTGATTATTTTGGGTAGAAATAAGAATTTGATTTGTGTGCATGACTAAGTAGAAAAAGCTTGAAAAGAATCCAAAATCACTACCCAAACCTCATAAAGCTAAGGGACCAGTGACCCTTGGTTGATCGACCTTTATAGATGATATCCTTAAAAAAGCAGAATCTCGGTCGTCAGTAGGCCTTAGAAAATATACTTCTAGACAACCTACTAGTTTCTTTCGGGCCATAGAATCACTATCTGTAGCCTTCGTTGAGGTGCACAACCAAATAGAGGAGCAAGATTTTCAAGAAATTGAGAATTTTAGCCCAAAATCATTACAGGAAGGGGAAATTGAGAATTCTAGCCCCAAATTGTTATAGGAAGGGAACCTTAGTAATCTCTGCGAAGTAGGAGGAGAAACAGGGGAAACCAAAGAACCAAGATCCCCTCTTGGAATAGTTCAGCCACTAAGCAGCCCAAATAAGGGAAGTGCTGTCAAAATTATCCAAAAAAAAGCTGAAGAACTTGAAGAGCTAAGATCCCCCCAGATATTGGTTCAGCAAGGAACTCTCATCATCCCAGACAAAGGAAGTGTTGTCAAGGTCATTCCTGCTCCTTCTAGCTAGCTAGGAATACCTCCCTAGAAATCCCAGAAGAATATTGGCACATATTTGACCAAATGGCCCAGAACCAGGAAACACCTCAAACCTCCACACTGCAATATCCCATTGTAGATACTGTAGTTAATGCACCTATGAAGGCCATTTCTCTTCAACATATTCCTACATTTCATGGCCTAACATCGGAAGATCCAGATGCATTTTTGTTTGAATTTGATGTAGTATGCCAGGGTATGACTATACCACCGGTCCCCAAAAGCTAAAATTGTTTCCCTCCACATTAAAAGGAGTAGCTTTACGATGGTTTATGGGGTTAGGTGGAGGTGTTATAAATGACTGGGATCAGATGAAAGGTGCTTTCTAAAGAAGTATCAGGATTATTGTAGGTCTATAGAATTAAAGGATGAAATATTTCAGATGGTAGCCAGAGCTAGTGAGACACTAGAAGAGTATGTTGAACGTTCTCAATATAATCTTCAGAGATCTCCTTATGCATCATTACTCTTACCTAACAATGTGTTAAAAATGACATTAATTAAAGGGATGAAGGAACAATGGGTTGAAACAGTAAATATTATGGGAAAAGGTGACATCTATCAAGAAAATTTTGCTGACATTATTGATTTATGCATCAGGAGTTCACGAGGCAGTACAAGGCTAAAACCAGCGGAATGTGACATGCTTAAAAGGGACAACAAGATCTCTGGTGGAGGAGTAACCCGCGCAGGAATCGGGAATTTACTGGAGAATTTCAAAACTGACATATTGGAGACTTTGACAACGCAACTCGATATTATGCAAGCTAAACAGAAACAATTAGAAGTAGAGAAAAATCAGCCAATATTCTGCCCTAGATGCAAAAAGAAACACAACCATAAGGAGTGCCCACTGGATGCAGTTCAAGTCTATGCTATTTGTACAAAAGATCACTCCATAGAGAACTGCCCCTCACTCTTGGGTTCAAAAGTAGTGTACAAAGAAGTGGAAGAAGAATCAGAACCAGTGTACCTACTCAATCAATGTCGTCAATGGTAGCCACGACAACCAGGTATGCCCTCTGATCCATCTTCTTCTTTTCAACCTCCGCAAGATCATGCTCAGCAATATAATACAATGTGGGAAAATCATCCACCCTTCCCAAGCTAGTCACAACAACCATTTCCTTCATTACCATGGCCAAATCAAACAAGCCAAACTAATTGGCCAAACTTTCCCTACTCTCCACCATATTGGCAAAACAATGCATATCCAACACAATGGTTCTCTCCCACTTTGCAAAGTCAAGCTTGATAGTCAAACTGGCAAATACCGATGAATCAGCCAACTGGAACCATTCCTCTCCCTCAACCGACACTGCCACACTACAATAAAATCCCCAGTCCAACTTAAGACCACAACTCCCAGCCCAACCCAACCCGAACCCAAATAATAGACCGGTTCAATCTGTTCAAATAATCGAAACACCAGAACTAGAAACCGATGTAAGGGAGTGCAATGACCTCCAATTAAGGTCTGGGTGCATAATAGAAACTGAGGGAGATAAAAATGCTCAAGTTGAAAATCAATTACCTAAAGAACAACTACTACAAGAAGAGGACGTGGTCAGGCAACAAACTCACAACCAAGCAACTACATATTCTCCCCCATTCCCAGAATGATTAATCATACCACGCCCTATAGAACATCCTAACTTTGATCTTTAGGAGAAATAAGAAATTTGTGTATAAAAATCCCACTCCTACAAGCAATCCAAGATATCCCAATATATGCAAAAACCATCAAAGAGTTATGTATAAGAAAGCCAAAGAGGAGAATAACAACTAACCTAACCATCCAAGTAGTCGGCACCCTATTTGATCTGTTATCAGGAAGAGAAGCACCTATCAAATATGAAGACCCAGGGAATCCTATAGTGACAGTGCTAATCAATAGACAAACCTTTTCAAATTCCCTAGTTGATTTAGGGGCTGCAATTAATATTTTAACAACAACCACTTGTCAAAAACTTGGCACTACATCAACAAAACCAACCTCCACCTTATTGGAACTGGCTGACCGATCGGTAGTTAGGCCATAAGGTACACTACACGATGTAATGGTATCCGTAGATTCCTAGGAATACCCTGCCGACTTTCTAATAATCAACCCCAAAAACTGACTCGATGGACACCCTTTAATATTAGGTAGACCTTGGCTTGTGACTATTGATGCTTACATTGGTTGCCAACAAGGTAGTATGACTATAACTAGAGGGATAAATATCAAGAATCTAGCTTTATACCCTCCAGCCCAGCTAAGCTTAACAATAATAAAAACTAACAAACTACTTGTATCATACCTCATAGAAAACATTAGGTCCCCACTAACCATAGAAGATTCCCTCAATTTTAAAGACCAAATAGAGGATGACGTTATTAACAACTTCATTAACCAATTTGAATCTAGATCCCATGTACAATGTCACATGATAGAGGTAGCATTTGACAATGAACTAGAAGAATATCCCCTCAAAGACACTCATGATCAATCAATACCCACTACCTTTGTTTCAAAAAGCAAAACTATAGAGATTGAGCCAGGAAAAACCTTGAACATTAACAATAACCAGACTCCTGAACAAGAAGAAAAGCTGGTACAACTACTGAGAAAATATAAGGAATCTTTTGCATGGGATTATTTGGACATGAAGGGAATTGATCCCCAACTATGTACGCACCACAGTTATACAAAAAGGGATGTTAGACCCGTTTGCTAACCCCAATGAAGACTCAACCCTCACCTAAAAGATATTGTGAAAGCTGAATTACAAAAACTTTTGGATGTAAACTTTATTTATCCAATCTCCGATAGCAAGTGGGTCTCTCCACTGGTAGTGGTGCCAAAAAAGAATGGAAAATGGAGGATTCGTGTAGATTACAGAGAATTAAACAAAGCAACCTAGAAATACCAATTTCCCCTTCCATTCATTGATTAGGTATTAGACACATTAGTAGGAAAGAAATTCTTTTCTTTCTTGGATGGCTTCAGTGGATACAATCAGATTCAGATTGCCCCTGAAGACCAGGATAAAACTACTTTTACCTGTCCTTGGGGAACATTTACTTACAGAGTCCTATCCTTTGGCCTATGCAATGCCCTTGCCACATTTCAGAGGGCCATCCTCAGCATCTTTTTAGATTTAATAAATGAAGGGCTCGAAGTATATATGGATGATTTCACACCATATGGAGATGATTTTGTGCCAGCACTAGACATATTAGAAAAGGTGCTGCAACAATATATTGCCACCAGGCTCTGTTTGAGCCATGAAAAGTGCTATATGATGATGACCGAAGGGCTCATCCTTGGCCATTATATCTCAACAACTAGAATACAGATAGATCTGGCCAAAATTCAAATAATTTTGCTAATACCTACTCCTACCACACAGACAGAGGTACGCAGTTTTCTAAGATTTTCTAGTTATTATAGGATATTCATAGAGCATTTTTCTCAAATAGCTGCACCTCTATACACACTGACAGGGAATGTTTATTTTATTTGGACCGATAAATGTGACCATGCTTTTGTGGATATGAAAAAGCTTGTGTCAACAACCTCAGTGCTCAGAGGCCCAAATTGGGACCTGCCATTTCAAATTTCATCGAATACTTCAGATACAACTATTTTGGAGCAATCCTTGGGCAGGAAGAAGACAAAAAACCATATGCAATCTATTATATTAGCAAGAATTTGTCTCCTGCTGAGCTAAACTATACCGTAACTGAAAAAGAGTTTTTAGCTGTAATACATACTATAAATAAATTTAGGCATTATATCATTGGAGATCCTATTGTTTTATATACAGATCACTCTACCATAAAATACTTAGCAAATAATCCTGTTACAAATGGTAGAGTAACAAGATGGTTGATTTTATTACAGGAATTTGACATCACAATAAAAGATCAACCTGGGAAAGAGAATCCTGTAGCTGACTTTCTCTCACGAATGTTGAAGCCAGCAGATGCAGCTGCAGTCGAAGATCAATTCCCAGATGAACATTTGTTTGATGCTACTATCAAGACACCCTGGTATGCTAATGTTTCAAATTATTTATCAGTAGGAAAATTACCAAAGCATCTAACCCCCAATGAACAAAAACAGATTTTGTAATGTAGTACCCGATTTTCTTGGATTGGGGGCTACCTATTTCATACAGGGGCAGATATGCACATCAGAAGATGCGTTCGTGAAGATGAAATATTTGACATTCTGAAAGCTTGTCATGATGGACCGTGTGGCAGACATTTCCTAGACTACAGGATTGGTCACAAGGTTTTGCAAACAAGTTATTACTGGCCCACAATCTTTAAAGATGCTAAGAAATTTGTTCAAGCTTGTGGCAGTTGCCAAAGAGCAGGATGCCTTGGACAGTATGACGAAATGCCTTTAAACCCACAGTTAGTATCGAACCATTTGAGCGTTGGGCACTCGATTTTGTTGGTCTGATCCACCCATCATCAAATCAGAAAACATATATTCTAGTAGCAACAAAGTATGTTACTAAATGTGTTGAAGCAGAGGCACTTCCAAGAGCTATAGAGGACTTTGTGATTCATTTCCCATTCCAAAAATTTGTGCAATATGGCCTACCGAGGGACATAATCACAGATGGAGGACCGCAGTTTGTAGGTAATAAAATCGCTGCAACATTAAAAAGTTATCACATTCAACACAAAATTACCACTCTGTATCACCCACGGGAAAATTGCCAAGTAGAGAGCACGAATAAAGTGATAGAGGCAATATTGACAAAAATTGTTGCATCACACAGGCATGATTGGAATTCAATATTTCCTGAAGCCTTATGGGCATACCGAACAATGTGGATAAACACCATCATTTTTTCACCATATCATCTAGTATTTGGAAAAAGACCCATCTTTCTAATAGAGTTCGAAATACAAACATTAAGAACAGCACAGGAAATTGGTCTAAATTTAAATGAGGCCCAAACTAACAAAATACAACAAACTAACGAGTTAGATGAAATTAGGCTCTCGGCTCTTCAACGCATTGCGTTAATTCAACAACAGAGAGAAAAATGGCACGATGCCTTGATAAAAAATAAAATCTTCCATGAAGGAGATTGGGCACTCCTATACAATTCCTAGTTTCAGGATTTTCCGGGAAAACTTCAGACTCGATGGCTTGGACCTTTTGAAATACAGAAAGTGCATAACAATGGCACCATTACTTTGACTACTATTGACGGATCTGGACATGCCTTCAAATAAAATGGTCACCGAGTGTGACTGTACCATAAACCGCTTAAACGGGAATCCTTTTACCAACAGCTACGGGAAGATTCTGATATGCAGATTCTTGCTGAGAAAAATAATCCTTCCTCAGCATTAGTTCACTAAATAATCCCATTGTTCTTAAACTTTGTACATAATTTTTTCTTTTTTGCTTGTATAAACTACTTTCTATACAGATTTTTGTATTTCTGCATTTCTTTTGTTTTTTTGTTGTTCCTTTTCGAAGGAACAACATTTCTGCATTTTTGTTGTTCCTTTCCGAAGGAACAACACTTTCGCATTTTTGTTGTTTCTTTCTGATGGAACAACATTTCCGAGTTTTTGTTGTTATTTTCTGAAGGAACAACACTTTCGCATTTTTCTATTCCTTCCATTTCTACATTTTTGTTGTTCCTTTCCAAAGGAATATCACTTCTGCATTTTGTTGTTCCTTTCCGAAGGAACAACATTTCCGCATTTTTTCTATTCCTTTCCGAAGGAACAACGCTTTCGTATTTTGTTGTTCCTTTCTGAAGGAACAACATTTCCACATTTTTTTTGTTCCTTTCCGAAGGAACAACACTTTCGCATTTTGTTGTTCATTTCCGAAGGAACAACATTTCTGCATTTTTGTTGTTCCTTTCTGAAGGAACAACACTTTCGCATTTTGTTGTTCCTTTCCGAAGGAATAACATTTCCTCATTTTTGTTGTTCCTTTCCAAAGGAACAACACTTTCACTTTTTGTTGTTCCTTTCCGAAGGGACAATATTTCCGCATTTTTGTTGTTCCTTTCTGAAAGAACAACACTTTTGCTTTTTGTTGTTCCTTTTCGAAGGGACAACATTTCCACATTTTTGTTGTCCATTTCCGAAGGAACAACACTTTTGCATTTTGTTGTTCCTTTCCGAAGGGACAAAATTTCCGCATTTTTGCTGTTCCTTGCCGAAGGAACATCGCTTTCACATTTTGTTGTTCTTTTCCGAAGGAACAACATTTCTACATTTTTGCTGTTCCTTTCCGAAGGAACAACACTTTCGCATTTTTGTATTCCCTCATTTTTGTCGTTCCTTTCAGAAGGAACAACACTTCCGCTAGATTGTTTTGCCGTTACTTTTCGAAGGAACAACACTTATGCCAGATTGTTTTGTTGTTCCTTTTAAAGGAACAGCCTTCCTTCGCATTTTTTTTCTTTCTTTCTACTGTTCTTTCCGAAGAAACAACAGTTTCAATTTTGGATGATCTTAGGTTGTTCCACCAAAGGATCGGTATTTTACTTCGTGCTTGCTTTATTTGTTGTTCCGTTTAAGGAACAACAGTTTCAAGTGTATTTTTTCTTTTGTTTGCTATTCATCTTAAAGGAACCATGGTTTTGCATGCATATGTTCTTTTTGCTATCCCTCTTAAAGAACAATAGCTATTCCATCTAAGGAACAACACTTTTTGAGTGTATTTTTTTTTGTGTGTGTTTCTTAAAGAACATCATTTAGAGTATTTTTGTGAATGATGGTTCACTGTTTATGATCCCTTTAAGGCACATGTATACATTTATGCAAGAACACAAAAACTAGAGGATACTGAAATCAACAAACCAAAGAAAAATCATTATCTTTAGAGAAATTACTTTGTATCAATAAGAAAAAAGAAGAAAGGACACAACTATTTATATCACTTTGCTGTCTTTATTTTCACTAAAACCAATTTGATTGATTATTTTTATCATGTTGGTTCTTTTTTTAATCTTCATAATTCTCTTTGATCATTATTATTGAATAAGAATACGAGCATATTTTCCTCTATTGAGATGTTCAGACTTCTTCCATCATCCCTACTCTTAAGGAGTATTGAGCCATCCTCTGTATATAAATAGGAAAGTGCTATATAAAAGAAAAGAAAAAAGGGAAAAATATATATCTATATGATTACTAAAATGATTTTTCAGATGAAGGATAGGGGGTCTCATCAAGAGCCAGCCTATCATAATCATAAGGAATCAGTGAAGTGGAATTCCCATTATGGCCATCACACTAGGGATATGATCCAAGAGGCATATCAGAAAAATAAAAAAGTCCTTGGAACAGGAGGTCTCATCAGGAGCCAGCCTTCCCACCTTTCACTCTTTCCTGGTGAATGGCATTGTGATTCATTTGGTTACCAAGCTAGCACGATGGCCTCCATTCTGACATCACACAACACTTTCCTAGGCATACATAAAGGATTATGGTTCCAAGGGTGAAACAAGCAACTCTGTCAAGGTTATGGACACCTGTGGGAAACAGAGCTCTGCTGATGGTATTGAAGTCATACTTTTCATACACCAATAGTCATTATAAACCCTTTTCTTATATCTCTATCTTGATTTCAAATGAGATTATGTTATATAACCCTTTCAAACCTCTTATGCATGAAAAATCATTTATAAATCAATCATAATGGTTAATGTGGATAATGACCGCATAAGCACTTTTACTTACGTGAGCTGTCCTCTCCTCTATTTTTCACATCATTTCATAGCATTTCCATATCTATTCGCAATTTCCATCATAAAGCTTGATTTCAGTAATCCACTGCTTTTTGTAATCATGTCATGGATATATATGCCGTTCCTTTATTTTACTATACGACTGCAGTCCAGCATGCTGCTCCTTTATCTGCCAGTCGAGGACAACCTATCACATTTCAGGGCAGAGCGCATGACCTCTAGAATACACCAACATACGTGTCAACTCCCTATTTGGAGGTACTATGACTCCATCAAAACTCGGGAATAGCAAGTTTAACAGTATTGATATTTCCCAATATGCACAGCTTGTCGTTCCATCGTCATTTCTGTGTTTTTGCTCTGTAAAAATTAACAGTGTGCTAAGCTTGAACAAATTGTTGTTCCATTGTTATTTCTCTATTTTTGCTCTGTAAAAATTAACAGTGTGCTAAGCTTGAACAAAATGGGAGGCAGATCAATACACAACGAACTACGGGTGTTAATAATCTCTGACACTGCACACAAAATTTTAGTGAGAGCAGGATGGATTGCCTACCTTAACTGACTACAACAGTCTCATGAAATGGTGGCCACTGAATTTCTACAGAATTTGCAAGAAGATCATTCCATGGTGAGGGGGAGGCAAATAATAGTAACAGATGTAATAATTGCTAAAGTATTGGGACTGCCAGCTATTGGACCAATATGGACCCACAAAAAATTGAGACTTCAAGATGCCATAACCATCTTCCGGGATGAAGGACAGAGCCTTACTATCAAAGGGAAAGGAGTCCTGCCTACAACCCTGGGAGATCGATGGGCAGAATTAGCCTGAATTGTGTAAAGCTACATCCAATGCGATGGGAGAAAGGATGTGGTAAGACCACACCATCTCAAATTGTTAGCTGTATTAAAAAAAAAATGAGTTGTAAATTTGCCCGCATATTTAAATTTTTTATTGCATGGTGCTGCTCAAAGCATAAGAAAATCTCATCATACAAAGACGATAGCAATTCATCATGGCTTAATTTAGCTAATAGTCAACTATAGTCTTGCTCAACAGCATATTAGTTGGGAAGAATTGGTATTCTCAATAGATGGGGGATTGGCCTTACCAGCCCCGAAACGAAAAAGAACTGCTAGCATATCAATTAGACTGTAGAAATGTAGACATTCCACCAGATTGGGGAGAAGCAGGGGAATGTTGGGAAGTCCCCAAGACAATAGTATCCAACTCCTATATATATATATGACTTAGAGGATGCACAACCCCCACAACTTGAAGGAGGGGAAAATGAAGAGAAGAATTAGAAGAAAATGTAGAAGAGGAACCAGAAGAGGAAATTGAGCACTCCGGCGAGGAAGAAGGGGAGGAAGAAGAGCCACCTAGTGAAAACCCATTACAAAACCCTCTACAAGAAGAAGACGAATTGGCCCAAATTTTGGCCAACATGGGTGAGTATATCCAGCCCCATAGCCCACTCAACCTTGATATTGAGGTATGACAATCACAAGAACACTTTGCCCACAGTAAGAGTGCATCTAAGGAGATGAATGATGAGGAAGAAGAAGAAGGGCAATCAAAGGAACACTCTTCTCACAGTAAGAGTGCATCTAAAGAAATGAATGATGAAGAAGAGGTAGAAGTAGAAGCCACCTAGGAAATAGGAGATCAACCTAGGGTTTCTTCCCGTGAGAAATCTAATCAGGAGGATGAGAACAGTAAATAAGTGTTCCAAACAGAAAATATGGAAATAAGCCAGGGCGAGGGTACAATCCCTGAAGAACAAAGTCGAGGCCCAAGAAAAGAAATACTTGTTCCTTCAAAGAAGAAGATGAATGAAATCAAAAGGCTACAAAAGGAACAACAAAGACTACTAAATGTAGTAAAACAACTCATACAACAAACAAGGGTCCTAAAAATGGGGAGAATCCCAAAAAGAACCCCTAGAACAAAGGATGCAGCCACTCAGAGGAAACCCCATAAAATGAAGACCAAAAGAACTCAAACTAAACCCATTATCATTCTAGACCACAAGGAACAACATGCGGCTGTTACAAATGTAGAGGCCCAAACAGAAGACACACCAGTCTGTCATAAGGACATACAGACAAAGGCATTATCCTCTAGCGTCACAACCGACCAGGCAGCTCATGAGAAGGAAACACAGACTATAGGAACCAGATGCCACAATAAGGAGATCTAGGTAGATCTCCAGCCCAAAAATGTTTTTATGGACAATGATCCTAGGATAGTGAGACTTCAAGAGGATTTGGCACAGGCCCAGTAGACGATAGAAAAAGCTCACAGAGGAAACTGTTCCTCAAGAGAAATATCAAAAGTTACAGCTACAAATAAAGAACATCGATGCATCAAAGAATGCGGCCTTTAATAGATGTCGAAGGGTAGAGGAAAAAGTTAAAAAGGTAACCAATAGACTAGACACAGTTATGAGTCAAATGGATACTCTTTGTTCTCTATATACTGATGTTCTAGCATGTAGGGCACCTGCCAAAAATTATGCTTTGTTTTTTATGGAAAGGTATTTACAGTTGAAAATTAAGGCTGTCAAAGCAGGGGTGCCTATACAGTTAAAAACTATTGATGATTTTATAAATTGCTGTAAACATTATGGGGTGAAAGTCCAGTGATTGCTATGTGAGTTTTATTTGCATAATTTTTTGTTGGAGGATGAAACGGAAGAGAACCCCAGTCCTTTGGTGGGTGATATCTAGCTTCAAGCATTCATCTCTTTTTCTATTAACCAGATAAAGTGGCTTAAAGCCCATAATAACTTTTAGAGACAAGAAAATAGGTTAGATCTTTGGGTAAAGGGTGAGCCGAAAAACCCATTACAACTATGGGATAAGCATAGAAGCTTAATGAGAAAGAAGGGTGTGATCCAGACATTGGGACCCATTCACACAGCAGTCGTCCAACAAGGGGTAGAATACTTCCTATCCATCAAAGACCTTGCCATAGCAGTAGCTAAAATCCAATGGAAGACTTCCAATCAGAATGTTCAGGATAGAGATCCATTCAATTACGAAAATTTTAAGTTAGCTGTTGGTCGCCTGGTCACCTATAGTAACCTCATCTTGAGAGAAGGCCCATATTGGCTAGGTTGTAGGTTTCGAAGTCCAATTATCTGGTATCTTGCAATAGGGTATAAAGCCCTATATGAATTGCTTGAAGGCCAGACAGGGCATATTTTTGAAGTTTTAGATACACATCATGGTTTTAGACCACTGCATGAAAATCCCTCTCAAGCCTATTCCCTAACTGCCTTGCATGTAAATTACAATGTTTTCATGAGGGCATGAAAAAGGGTAAGCAGGGGGGTGTGTTGAGCATTGGAAAAGGTATGTATTTACCATTTATTTCTTTATATTTTCCTTTGAATCATAACTCCCTTATATTCTAAGATGATAATATGTTAAAGAATTATGATATAATTAAGGAGATTTGTGGTTGATACAAAATAACTAATTATTGTCTTTTTCTATACAGAAAGAAAAGGAAATAGAAAATCACTATTCAGGAGGAAAAGACAAAGTAGAAGCAACTGTTGTCCCTTCGATAGGAAGCCATATCTAAACAAGGAGATCAAGATTGGAGCACATGGTCCAGCAAAAGGAAGAGAAAATGTGGCATCAACGCAAGAAGACAAAATGATAAGCTATAGATCAAAGATATAATGAATCCCTCAGGATCATTTGATCCTGAGGAATCTCTGCTTTAAGACTTATCTGTATTCTTGATACTTCTGCCTGACCATTATAAAGGGATAGTGTTGGTAGCCCAAGGGATGGATATTATTATCAATTTGTAGAACTTACTGTTGTAATCTCAACTTTGATCATCAACACTCTTTGAAGAGCGATAGCTCTAACTTTTCCATTTATGATTAATATATAACTCAGTTGTTGTTCCATTATCTGATCTTAGAGTAAACATAGTAGTGCTTCCCTGGTGGCAAAGGGCCCAGCCCTAGTGGATCCACTTTCTTCTTGTATCACTATTTTACAATTACAGTCGTGTGTGGTTTGATTTCCTTTGCATTTCCTTAATTCGCTTTATTCAGCAACCTTCTATTCCTAAACATTTCACTGAATTGCTTTATTAAATCAAAATCATAATTGGATAGAAAGATTATTACTCACAACTTAAAATGTCATGTTGTTCATTCTGAAACAATATTGCACTATCTAATTCAGATTTTGTTGTTCATTTACAATTGTGATTGTTGTTCATTTATAGTTGCGATTGTTGTTCATTTAACTACGGTTCACTTACAGTTGTGATTGTTGTTCATTTGACTACCGTTCCATTATAACTGCAATTATCGTTCCTTTATACCTATGGTTAATGTCCATTATGCTAGAATAAGATTACTGATTCAATTACTCTATATTCATTGTATCTTTACACTTAATTAAGTATGTTGTTCCTTTATTAGTTAAGATTGTTGTTCAATTCATATTGGTTAAGATTGCTGCTCAATTCATTTATGTAGATTAAGTTTTGTTGTTCGACCTTTTCAATAGAATTAGTTGTTGTTCCTTTTCTGCTAATCGAGTTGTTATTTCCAGTATTTTCTTTAGTGTGGGTAGAAAGATCTACAATTGTAACGAACATTGACTATTGATTTCTAAGTTCTCAGATTGGAGATCTTGCCTATAATTGATTTTCATTTACATCAGTTTACAGGGGAAAGAGTTATCATTACTGCATCCTTAACTGATGATTGTTGTAGTTTCTTAAGTGAATGATTTAGTTATAGAGCATTTAAGTTTCTTGCCATTACAAATGGATTTTGTTTCTAGCATTCATTTACTTTCGTAAGCACTATACTGCAAGCATTACTCTTGAACAAGTGACTGCCTCAAACTGAGTACACTCTTGAGATAAAAAATCGTGCCTGGATTGATAATTAATGTAAGATAAATAAGGGTTAAAAGACACCTTTTTATCACTCAGCACAAGGAAGGGTGCGATGCAATGATTGCAATTGCACGTCGCACAAGGAAGCACTCTATAGAATTAACCCCCGATAGTCAAGGTTGCAATTGTGATATCGCAATTGCATATCACACAATACCGCGATCATAAAAATAGTAAGACCCCCCAATTCCGCCAATTGTGATACGCCGATCTCCCAGATGTGATATGGTATAGTGTGTGGCTTTAGAAACTCATCGAGTTTGTGAGATTGCATAGCACAACGGCCTGTATGGAGGATCACCCTTGGTTCAACCGATTACGAATTGCAGCGGATTATCAGTGATTATCAGTGTCGATAAAGCCACTGAGATTCAAGGAATATGTTGATTCATGTGGAAAGTGGTTTTTCTATGTTTAAACAGGTTTTGTTACCTGCATATTATTTTCAGCCTCAAGAATCTCTGTTGGAAATGTCGTTTTATAAAACTTGTCATCTGTTCGGAATGGCCCGGAAATTGAGGAGTTAGCCACTAACATATATATAGTGGGCTGCTAACATAGGAAAAGAGAGGAGACTGGCTAAAATTTCAGAACATTGTAGCAGTAGTAACTCGACCTCGAAGTAGGGGCTGGAACCTAGCCTTGAGTAGTAGGGAGGTTCCGAGAATGTGTAGAAAGCCCAATTATCCAAATTGGGTGTTCGGATAGGGATTTTTTCATGATTTTTCTTCAAGATTTCAGTGGTACTATCTGTTTCTGAAATTGGGTTGTCCATTCTTTTTCCATCTTCCAGCTTGGAGGTATAAGGATTGTAAATGAATTTTTCTTGTACCTTTTCCCTTTTTATGCCACTTAATGAAAGAAGGCCTCCCCACTATTAAGAAGGGCCCGGAGACTTAGTCCAACTTGGACAAACTCTGTAATCAAATCATTATGTCATGGTTTCATGTTTATCTTGTTATTTCTGCATCATTTTTTTTGCTTTTAGGTTCCATGGTTAATAAGATCTGTTTCATGTAATTTCAATGCATATATAAGTAAAATATCTTGGAAAAAGATCGTTGAGAGTGTGGGTTTGATTTGATTATGGAGTTCGTCTAAATTTGACTACGTCTTTAGGCCCTGCTCAATAGTGGGGAGGATTTCTTTCATTAAGTGGCATAAAAAGAGATAAAGTACCAGCAACATTCATTTACAATATTTATACCTCATGCTAGAGGATGGATGATGAATGGAGAGCCCAGCTTCAGAAATAGATAGTACCACTAAAATCCTGGTGAAAAATCTTGCAAAATTCCACACTCTCAGTGAACTCTGAGATTAAATGTGCATCTACTTTAGAGGGATATATCCTCAAGTGACCATTACTGACTATGTGGCCTAAATACACCAGAGAGGTCTTCCCAAACTCACACTTTGACATTTTCACATACAAATTTTCTTTTCTTAGAACATCAAGCACTTACTTCACATGACATACATGTTCATCCCATGTCCTACTATACACAAGAATATCGTCCAGACATACAAGCACAAAATTATCAAGAAAAGTCCTCAAAAGATCGTTCATTACCCTCATAAATGTGGCCGGAGCATTACTGGATCCCTAAGTAATTCAAAGCAGGTCTTTGTTGATGAAAATTGCATGAGTATATGCTAACCCAGAACAAGCTACGAAAAGGATAAATAACACATAGGTCCCCACTATTGAGCAGGGCCCAGAGACGTAGTCCAAATTGGACAAACTCCGTAATCAAATCATTTTGTCATGGTTTCATGTTTATCTTGTTATTTCCACATCATTTTGTGTGCTTTTAAGTTCCATGGTTAATAAGGTTTGTTTCAGGTAATTTTGATGCATCTATAAGTAAAAGATCTTGGACAAATATTGTTGAGAGTGTGGGTTTGATTTGATTACGGAGTTCATCTAATTTGGACTACGTCTCCAGGCCCTACTCAATAGTGGGGAGACCTTCTTTCATTAAGTGAAATGAAAAGAGATAAAGTAAAAGAAACATTCATTTACAAAATTAAGAGGTGTCAACACTATATGTCACGTATAAAATGTGCCCTTATTTCGTTGATATGATCCAATGAAGTGATATCATGAAATCAAGCCTAAACTAATTACAAAAATGGAAACATTAACCTATAAAAGACAAGGAAAGAAAACCTATTCTAATTGCATAAAGTAAAGAGAATGAACAACCTCTACATCACTTCATTCAAAATATATTAGACATAGTAGCATATTTCATTAATTTCTTCATAAAGTGATCATGAAAATCATCACCATGCCATTCAATTCATTATCATGTCTACTAACCCTTATTTGTTGGAATGTGTTGCAGTGGTAAAAACGGAAGTCCTAAGTGGTCTTTGGTCTTCCTAAATCAGGGTTTCAAAGCCTAGGGGATATTATTCAAGGCTAAGAGGCATAAATTGATATTTTGGAGCAAATATATCCAAGTTTACATAGTGCTACAGTATGCTACATAATTGCTACAAGATTGCTACATAATGATACAAGATTGCCCTATTTTTCTACAAGATTGGGTCCATGAGCATTCTGAGGGTTTGAAAGGTGATATAAATGTGTTAAAGGGTATATGAAGGTATGTGAAGGCTGTATGAGGATTTTTTTCAAGCATATCACCTCTTAGAGGCCCGTCGTGCACAAAAACAAATGCACACAATGTCCTTCAATGACCCAGAAACGTACTTTTGGTGGCAGAGTTTCAAGGGTGTTATGTAGTGAGGAGAAAAAGGTTGATGATGGTGGGAGGAATTTAGGATGATAATTATAACCTTGTGAATAAATAGTAGTGCTTGCACACCAAAAAATTATTATGATTTTTATACTTGTAAAGGTTAAAATACCTAGTCTGCCAGCTAGCTTGTCCTCCAATTTATCTCACTAGATGACCAAGTTAATCGAATGAAAATGATATGGGGTAATTTTTTTTATCAATTATTATTTTCTAAGACTCCAATAAAATTGGAATCACTAAAAATACCCTTTTTAACATGTGCTAAAAAATAGAAGAAATATACTACTCCACAAACAAGAAATTCAAAAATCAGTGAGCTAGTTAACCAACAAAATGCCTAACCTAATCAAGTGAAACTGATATGGGCTAATTTTTTTTATCAAATTGAATGTTTTTATGACTCAATACAAGTGGAATCAATGAAAAATAATGTCATTTACATGTTCTAAAAATTAGCAGAAAATTACTACTATTTTGTTATAAGAGACTTCCACAAATTCTATATTTTTGAGCTAATAAAACAATCCAAGTAGCTCAATGATGAATATGACTTTTCAAAGCTATTATAAGGATTCATCATGTTTGTGACTCTATAAATAAACTAAAAAACAACTCACTACAATTATTTAACCAATATAACCTACAACAAAGGAAGCATGAACACTAGATGACAAAAAAAGAGATGCAAGTGAAAAAGACATTCAAAGGAAATAAATAAATTGTACATCAAGGCTCTGAGGCTCCTCGTGTTGAGAAATGACAACAAGAAATTCCAGTTTAATTTGTCCTTGAATTAAACTGTGAATTAAAATCACATTATATTCTCATAGCAACTAGTAAATAGTTAATTAAGTTTAATTGATTTAATTAGCTTAGGAATTTCGAGTTGGAAGTCTTTTTGTAGTCATGTATATGTTATCCCTAAATTTTAGGGGTCTAGGATGAGTTTATTTGATTTGTAATTAGAAAACTCAGTCAAACTGAGTTATAGACAGTTAAACTAGTTCTAACTATTTGTGGAACTAGTAGAGGATTAGTAGTGAGTCGATGCACTAGTGCATCCTCAGGTGCTATTCTAGCTAACTGGAGATTCCCTCATGAGAAACTCATGCATGTCATTTCAATGAAAGACCCAGTTGAGACTAGAGTGCAGGGACAATGTACTATTAGTTGGAGAATGATTTGAGTTATACAGATCATGCATGCAATTAGAAGAGGATCTAGTTTTGGATTGCTCATTTATGGAAGAAGGAATTCCCAATTAAATATGGCTTATTCCTCACAGGAATTGCACAAGGAAATAGGAGCTCAGCAAGCAACAGAAATTGGCTAAGTGTTGGTTAGTGTGGGCTTGTAAGGCAAAGAGTTGATCATACTTGTACATCATTGTTATTGTGAGAACAAGCTTTGTACTATAACTTAGATTTATGATTAATGCAACAGATTGTCGAGGTTTTGAGTAGTGGATTTCCCCAGAGAAACAATTGTGTGATGTGTCTTTCCTTATCTTCCTCTTGTCGATTATTTTTTTCATCGTTTCTTGGTTTCTGTTGTTTAAAGAGTAGAGTAGATTCTTGTCTTATGTTTTAGTACATTACATGAACTATGATTCTACAGGAAATTCTACATGTTATCAGAGCTAAAGACAGTATACTAGACAATATTTCAAAGTTTTGAGTTTTGGGTTATAGGTGAAATTCGAATTTGCAATACATACTTCAGGGTCGGTAGATGGCATTCTATGGTTTGCGGCTTGAGTATGCCTTGGAAGGAAACTCTAATTATATGCCCTGGAAGGATAGAATGGAGGTTGTGCTGGAAATAATGGCTTTAAGAAATCAAGACATTCCTAAGCCAGGAGCATCGGATGCACAAAATCTGGTTGAATGGAAGAAGTGTGTGGCGAAGGCAAGACGGATAATCGTTCAGGGAGTTCGAGACCACATTGTATCAAGTCTCCATGGGAAGGAAACTCCATATGCTATGTGGAAAACATTGACATACCTATTCCAGAACAAAAATGACCATAGGAAGTTGGCACTAAAAGAAAAACCTTGAAAAATCAAGATGGAGAAATGTGAGACCATTCCAAACTACTTGAACAAGTTCACTCACTATTGTGATGAGCTTGGAAGTGTTGGAATAATAGTTGCCAAGAATTATATGGTAAGCGTAGCTCTCTTAGCCCTTCCTAAGAGTTTGAATATCTATCAGGACTCTGTGAATGGAGGGGAGAAGCTACTAGATTGGGAATGACTATGGTCAAATTTGATGGAGGAGGAGATTAGAAGGAACACCAGAGATGGTTCCTCATCAAATACTAATGATGAGGAAAATTGTACCTTAGTGGGTAAGGCAAGGAAAGGGAAATGGAAGGCATCCCACTCCAAATTAGATTATTTCCATGGAGATAAGAAGAAAGTCATGATGAAAGTTAAGTGCTTTCATTGTCACAAGATGGGCCATTTTGCTACAAATTGTCTGCTCAAGAAGTCCAAGAAGAAGTCCCCAGGAGAAGCGGCAGGTGAGGCTTTGGCCTCTCAATTCGAATTGGAATTTACTCTAATTGCATGCATGATGTCATCAATTATGGGTAGTGTATGGTACCTTGACAATGGAGTTTCATTCCACCTGACTGGTGACAAGGATTTGTTTAGTGACCTGGAGGAGAAAGATCTCCAAATGCATATTGAGATGGGTGAAAACGGGAGGTATAGTACTACTGGATGGGGCACGATTACTTTTCATAGGGAGAAGGGTGCTCCTCTCACCTTGAGGGATGTTATGTATGTGATTATGTTGAATAAAAACTTAGTATTGGTCTCCATGCTTGAGGATAGAGGATATGATGTGATTTTCTCAAAAGGAAAGGTGTTCCTCCGACACATAGCCATGGGTTAAGTAAAAAAGTTAGGGATTCGAGTTAGGAATCTCTAGAAGCTGGTGGTAGAGGATTATGTTTATTTGAGCACGAAAGAATAGAATATGTAGAGCCGAGACGCTGGTGAGTTGTGGCACAAGAAACTGGGTCACTTGCATCATGGGGTTTTGAAAATCATGCAACAGATCTCTACTAGCCTTCCCAAAGTTATTCTTGAAAAAGTTGATACATGTAAGGGGTGTACTTTGGGAAAATACACCAAGCTTCCTTTCATGACAGAGACATTCGAGCAGAGGTGATTCTAGAGTGAATCCATTCAGATGTGTGTGGACCATTCTCGACAACATCCACGACCAAACATAGGTATTATGTTATATTTGTTAATGAATTGTCTCCTAAATGTTAGATATTTTTCATGCATAAGAAGGATCAAACTTGCACAAAGCTTTATTAAATCAAAGCATTGGTTGAGAAAGAGTCTGGAAAGAAGGTTAAATCTCTCAAGAGTGATAATGGTGGTGAGTATGTCTCAAATGAGTTTAAGAATGTTTGTGCAGTAGAAGGGATTAAACGGGAGTTGACAACATCCCATAACCCACAATAGAATCAAGTGGCCGAGAGGAAGAACAAAATCATTGTAGAGGCAGCACGGGTAATGTTGCATGATCAAGGCCTACCACTAGACTTGTGGGCTGAGGCATGCAACACAACGTTTTATTTGCAGAACCATAGCCTGCATCAGATTCTTAGGATGAAGACACCAAAAGAGTCTTATTCTGGTAAGAGATCAAATGTTGGTCACTTCAGGATTTTTGGGTCATCGGTATGTTTCCATGTGACCAAAGATGCATAGAAGAAGCTTGAACCGACATCGGATTTGAGGATATTTGTGGGGTACACTGATACACCTCACAACTATCGGGTGTACTTTCCGACCAGTAGGATGACAATGTTTTGCAAGGAATGTCAGATTCAATGAAGAGAAGGCCATGTGATTTCCTCTTGATAGGGAGATTGAACTACATGCGGTTAAGGAGACCTTAGATCCTAAGGTTGAGGAGCATCATATTGATGTGGAGCAGCCACATGTAGAGGATCTTGGAGTGGAGACAACCACTTAGGTAAAGTCTTCCACAGATGGGAGAAAGTTCACCATAGGGGATGACAGGTTATTCCATGATGCACAGGAGAATGTGAGAGAACCCACATCTCAACGTAGGAAAAGAAGATCACCTGAGAGGTACACTAGATTCATGCCTCATATGAGCAGATGTGTTGAGACAGAGCCATCTTCCTTTGAGGAAGCAGTGCAACAACTAGTTTGGGTTGATGCCATGGTGGATGAGTATGACTCCATAGTTCATAATAGTGTTTGGGATGTGGTCCCGAGACTAGAAAACAAGTCAATGGTGAGTTCCCTATGGCTTTACAAGGTAAAGAAAGCTGCAGACAGTGGTGTGGAGAAGCATAAGTCTAGGTTTGTATCCCATGGATTTTTACAGGTAGAGGGGATTGACTATGATGATACCTTTACTGCTGTTGCAAGGTACTCATTGATCAGATCTATATTTGCACTATCAACATAGATGGGTTGGAAGATACATCAAATGGACGTAAAGAAATCCTTCCTTAATGGCATGATTGAGGAAGAGGTGTACATAGAGAAGCCTAAAGGTTTTGAGTCCTTTCACCATGAGTCGCATGTGTGTCGACTCAAGAGGGCATTGTACGGGCTAAAGAAATCACCTCGTGCTTGGTACACTAGGATCGATAACTACTTCACTGGTTTGGGATTCACCAAGAGTGAAGCAAATGCGAACCTGTACCACATAGTGATCGAAAGTAAATTGTTGATCATTGTGTTATATGTCAACGATTTGATTTTGAAAGGTGATGATCAATTGATCAAGTCTTGCAAGGAGGAACTTGCAAGAGGGTTTGAGATGAAGGACATGGGGCTCATACATGTTATAGACATATTTGGGCATTACAACCCCAATCATATATGTCCATCAACCAATGGCTTCTGAGTCCCTAAAAGTTTTGTTTCATACCCTAAAGGAACAAGGTCAGTTGATTACATCATATCCCAGAAGTTCTCCATGGACAATTGCTCAGAACTGGTCAAAACTGGACCATACAAACTGCTTAGTGCTAAGGGTGGAATGCATCTCACCTGCCACATGCAAAAAGTGCGATGCATACTAGAAAGCCCTTCTGTAGGGTGCGATGGGCAAGAGTAGACAAATGGCAGAGACAATTTGCAAGGTGGATGATCATGGAATATTCCAGAAACTTCTCCTGTGACACTTGCCTCTCTAAATTCCCCCAAGGATGAGTAAGAGATCATGAATCTCCAAGTGGAACCAAGAACTATCAGAGAGAGGACACTAATCAAAATCCCAGAAGCTGACTCACCCCCCTACAAACATCTATATATGGATCCCTTATCCCAGAGATCCACAGGCTGGAATCTTGTATTTGTAAGGAAGTGTTGTTGGTTTCTTAGTGGAATATCATAGTGTTGGGTGATCTAAGATTTTCATGAGGTGAAGAAGGGATTTCATGCTGGGAGGATGAAGCTAGGTCAGATCAATGGGTTGTAATCCTCTCTTCTACTCTTTCTATCAATAAAGCTATTTAAGTTTTCCTCCACATTCTTGTATGTTTGATGATATATGCATTTTTGTGGTCAATATATATATGGTCCTCTATTGTTTATGATTGTAGATCTTTGTACTTTGAAGGTATTATGTTGCTTTGACTTTACAGGTGCTCTTTGAAACGGGTTAAGCAAGGAAGGAGCGGCAAAGATCTGTCAAAGGGGAGAAGAAACAAGCAAGGAGCCAAGTGAAAGACAGAGGTTGGTACTCTCTGCTTCTCTCCCATCTACTTCTCATAAAGGAAAAAGAAAGTAACTTTAGTTTGTTTGTTTCTAAGATAGCTACCCATCTTAGTGGGACTAGCAGCTTTGAATGGACACTAGATTTTCCGATAACAAAATGGTGACTCCGCTGGGAAGCGAATAGCTTGTTTGCTTATCTATATTTGTTTGCTTTATAAACTATAGATGGAGCCTGAAGTTAAGCCAGCTAGCCTTTGAACTGCATTTGCTATGCAAGTGCAAAGTAGATCCATGTTGCTTCAGTCCATCTCTGTGTTTTGTTTATAAACTGAACAATTGATTTGCAAACATCCAAATTGCCCTAGTGGTGGCTCAAGTAACCTCATTAGATCAGCCCCTATGATTTGCATTTACTGACTAACATTAGCTTGGCCTAAATCCCTAAACTAAGTTGCAAATTGTGACCAAAAACCAAGTTGGAGTCTCATCCTTGGACCATCACACCTTCTCCTCTTGACAATCTAGATGCATCGCACCTCCCGTGTGCAGTAGGTGAGATGCATCCCTATTTCCCTATGTTACAGGTGCGATGATCAGATAAGACTATTTCTGCCTCCAAATTTTGGTTTTTCTTCACTCTCTTCAGCTTTATTCAGGAGTTTTGCTGTCTATGATCAATATACCATTGTGGAAACTCCCTTCCTTTGCATTATTCAGCCTCCATTGTACAAATAATTGTGAATGTTTTTATGTATTATTCACCATTTACAGTTCTCTTTTACAAAGAAGTAGCTTCGTCGAACTGTCGTATTTTGATTTTGAAGTGTCGCAAGTGTCGTTTTCAGTCAAAGAAAAGAATCCTACTCTTCTTCATGGTTGACTGTACTGTTTCTCTTGTATTTGATTTGAATTAATAGTATTTCAAGTGTCGAAAGTAGTTTTCGATTCAAAGTCGCAAAGTGTCATCATTATCTTCCTTTCATCTTTTGAAGAGAAAATTGTTAGTACTATCGCTTTGGAAAGACAATTCAAATTTGTACTTAGCATTCTTTTTGTCATTCACACATTAAGAAAGTGGAAAACAAATACATACATGTGCATTTTCATTTAGACTGCTTGTTGATTTTGATTTAGGATAGTGCATCTAGTGTGTGCTCTCTGCTCTATGTTGAAAGAATCTCGCTTCTCTTTCCTTAGTAGCTAGGATTTTCATTGCAAAAAGAAGAATAAACGACTGTTTATCATCTTAGATTGCATTTTAGGAGTTGTATATCTACATCACGTAGTGAACCTTAAAGGCAAACTTCTTAAGAAAGATCAACTGTAAAATTAATTCAATGAACATAAAAACACTTTGGAACCTAATGCACAACATTTAGAAGTCTAGGCTAGAGACGTATTCCAAGATCGTAAAGCCTGGTAACTATCGCTTTCAACGTAGGTTGGGTGATTCCT
The DNA here is from genome assembly GCA_000404065.3 of Pinus taeda. NCBI lineage: Eukaryota > Viridiplantae > Streptophyta > Pinopsida > Pinales > Pinaceae > Pinus > Pinus taeda. The sequence continues at coordinate 85,532 of APFE030043287.1, read as the reverse complement.
CTTCTTTGAGACAACAAGTGCTAGTACGAACTTGTGCTCCCACGTACCGTTGAGTATATATTGGGAGACCAAAATAGGCTATATCCTTTATCTTTAGGAAGCCATGTCTGTCGCCCTATCGATCACAATGCACTGAACACAGCATTTGGGAATCTTGACTGCCGTACCGTAAAAACTATTCTGCAGTTCTACGATTGCTTTGGTAATCCCTCTGTCTAGATTTCCAAAGTAGTCTCTTTCGTTCCTTTTCAGACTCCTTAAAGGAAAAGGTCCATCTGAGCACTTGTCACCTCAGGCACATTAAAAATCGAAGGCGACTAGAGTCATCTTTAGCTTTTTCTCGACTCTTAAAAATTGAAAAAGCAAGTTGTGTCAAAGCGTCATAAAATTTATTTTAATCGGAATAACGTCATTGTTCCCTCGTTGGTCTTAGGTAGAGAAAATGGAGTCCACCAACCAAGGATTTCCCCTTCAAGGAAATCCTAGTCCTTTCTCCTCTTGGGGAGATGTTGGTGCACCTCATATGGCCACATTGTCCCTTCCAGGACTGACAATCGGCTTGCCAATATGGCTCTTCTCGACCTCTATCGTTCAAAGCACCGTGATACCTGAACAATCAAGTCAGCAACTAGATGATGCTAGAGCTACCCCCAAACCTTCTACTTCGTTTGTTTCTCCCTCCCCTCCTTCCTCTTCGCTTGGTGAAGCTGGTAAAGCTAAAAACCAAGTAACTAAGAAGAAGAAGAAAGGGAAGAAGAAGGAGAAGAAGAATAAGGAGCTAAAGGCAAAAAGGGGCAACCATGCATCATCTAGTGAAAATCCACACACTGCATTGTCCAAACCAAAATATCCATGTGTCATTTGCCAAGGAGACCACTATCATCGAGATTGTCCTTGCATCCCTGGGATCTTAAGGGACTGATCTACTCGTTTGCACAATCCAGCGTCGTCAACCTCTGACGATTATGTTGAGAGTACATCGTCAACTAGTGAAAACAAAGTCTCTGTGAAGAAAGGAAAATATAAATTTCCTTGTGACTGTGTGAAGGCGATCATGTCATCCACCGTTTTCCCTTCCTAGACGAATCTAAAAGAGTCTTGGATAATAATCCTACTTCACCACTACGGCTTCCTCCTGAGTACAAGAAACTCTTGCCGAGTCCATCGCTAGTTGAAAATCTGACTAGCACACCTCTATGGTCAGTCGAAGCATCTATCATTGAAGATAAACCCTCTAAGTCCACACCAGACCAAAGTCATAAGGTCAAGATGGCAGTCAACCCAATCTTGTCTTCGGAAGGTCCATCTTCAGATGATACAGTCACCGAAGAGAATGAGAACAACACCGTTCAAATTCTTTTCGTAAACATAGACTCCGATGAACATGGGGGAAATCTACCCGTTCCTTTCCCACAAGAAGGAAGTTCACCAGAGTCGTATCCGGCCATTTATTCGGTCCCACCTCCGAGCAACCTAGTCGTTTCCTTCGATTGGAATCTACTAGGCAGACCTCGTCTACCATCTAATGTACCATTTCGAGTCATTGTACAAGCTCACAGAATGGTCATAGTCGGTACTATCATAGATGAAGGGGCTTATGTGATTATCCTTTCCTCAACTGCTTGGAAAGCAATCGGTTCACCATTGCTTCTGCCTGAGATGTGAAATCTGACAGGCTTCGACAAAGGAACTAGTCAACCATTAGGGATCCTTCCAAATTTTCCTATGACTTTGAGAGGGAAAATTGTTTATCTAAATGTAATGGTAGTCCAAGGACCTCTAGATTACAATCTACTCCTTGGGCATGACTACATTTATAGCATGGGAGCCGTTGTCTCCTCACTCTTTTGAGTAATGTGTTTTCCGCATGAAGGCAGAGTGGTCCAACTCGTAGACCAACTTTCATTCCCTATCTCACACATAGCTAATGGTCAAATGCCATCCCTAACTGGTCTTTTCACGTAAGGAATGTCTCATCAATATCCAGTCTGTCCACCTGATGAGCGCGAGCAATTCAGTGATCGTGACTGAAACCCAGGGGGCATGCACCCTAGTCTACTTTGGCAGAAGAACCCTAGGTATAAGGTGGGTTTCCACATAGGAATATGACTAGTCTGACACACCCATCCGTTTAGGAAAATGGGATTAGACTAGAATAAGATACCTTCATCAAAAGGTATGCCTTTCCTAACAGAGCAAGTGCTTTGTCTACAAATTGAAGGGTAACCTAGAAACTCTACTTTGTACATTAAAAGGTAGGCCTTTCTCGATAGAAAAAATGTTTTGTCTGCAAATTGAAGGGTAACCTAGAAACTCTACTTCATTATACCTGGGGGCATGCAAACCTTTTCACATGGAAAGTGAAAAGCAACCATTTATTTTCTTAGTTTGTAGATTCTCAACCCTTTAAACTAGTAGGATTGGTCGTTCTTAGCTTACATAAAGAATTGATTTGGAGCAAAGTCTCGAATCGTCCAAGCTCCCTAAAAATTGAACCTATCGATGAGACGTCCTTATTATACGACTAGCACGAGCAGTTTTACGCAAAGTTCAAGCTTGTTAAAAATTAAACCTAAGCAATGAGAATATGTTCCACCAGAGTTTAATCTCATTAAAAAATGAACCAATCTCTGGTAAATAACCATTGTGAATGCATTATCATCAGCTTTTGAGCCTTGGTCGTGTTCTTACCATCATCTCCACTCTGTTTTAGCTGATCATACGCCTCCATTTGATTGTTTACCCTTTGGAGGAACAGCTATGACGAGTGATTTTGTTAGCCATCCTCTTAACACTGTCGTGATTGGAAAATTCCAAACCTTACCTAGAACTAGCTGCCACCCAAAAATATCACTCATTCCTCAAAAAACGAGTCTCCTTTAAGCTCTTTTCATATGACTCGTAAAATATGAAAATATTTCTAAGCAATTGGCCTCTCCAGCTCGTTAAAGCTATTGGAAGTGCTATCCCTCCTCTAGATTTTAATCTTTTTGGACCTAAGGGATTATTACACAAAAAGATCGAGCACTTGTCTTGTTCGACTTGTTAAAACTATAAAAAATTCATCCCTTTCATATTATTTTATAATTTTTTAGACTTAAGGGATTATATGATGAAAAAGGATTACTGGAGTTTCCTTTCCATCCCTTTTCAGACTCTCTAAAATTGAAAAAGGACCGAGTTATCTTTGTCGTTAAACTCATTAAAATCAATAGCAACAAACTTGTCCATATAGACAAGAATGAGTTTCACTGTCGCTAGGCTCGTTAAAGCATAGCAACGGGTTTACCTGAAGGGAAAATTATAGAACAAGCATATGTTATCGTCCTCAAGCTTGAAAAAAATGAAGAGGTATTGGTCAACAATGACTGGGGAAAAATTGGGAAGAAAACTTGAAGAAAATTTATTGGTAGCAAGTCGCTCTTTGAACATGACACTTTCACTCCATCACCATGATTGAGTCGGGTTGGGTTATTCCATTCACCGGTCATATTACCATTGGTCCACCGTACCATCCATTTTTGGGGTTAACGCTACCAATCCATTTCAGTGTCACCAATATGTTCAAGAGAATTCACTTAGAGAATTAACCAACCCAGCTTGTCTCTCATCCGCTACAATACCTTCACCCTTCATTCTTTCATGACCACCACCCTGAACCATGTATCATAAGATCATTTTCACCTCCACAAAATCATTTGCTCCGTTCTGTGTCGTAGTTGTGGGATTCATTAAGGCCCTCCTACGACGGGTCACTTCTTGTCGACGTCAACTCATTATCCAAGAAGTTGATCTAGAGAAAACTATTTCAGTACTTTGAAGCTTGCATGCCTCAATGGAAAGTTTCTCACTTCTGGCGATAGGTTTACATCAATGACCTTTGACCGAAAGATTTTTCGTGGTGTTCAACACCAAGTCCCATTTTCACACCACGTGAATTGTACTGTCGTACCTTGAGGGTCATCATCATTATCGGTGATTCCTCTCGTGCCTGTTAACAACTTACATCATTGGTTGGTTATTAGGCTATGTCTTTCCATATTTGACTCTAGAACATCTTTCACATGGATTGACTTGTACTTCGGGCGAAGATTGAATGAGTTTAAAGACCCCAGATCTAGTTTTATCCATCCAGACTGTGATATATTTAGGAAAATAAAGACATCAAATGTGCATCATTACTACATATATGATCATCCAAATCAAAGGATGATGGCTCTATCATAATCATCAATCTGCTACATAGATCCTCATGATAAAGCATTTCACCCGACATCAAAAAGATTTATGATCTCATGCTTTAGGGGGAAATTGTTATAGACATATTTGGGCACTACAACCCCAATCATATATGTCCATAAACCAAGGGCTTCTAAGTCCCTAAAAGTGTTCTTTCATACCCTAAAGGAACAAGGTCAATTGATTACATAATCTCCCAGAAGTTCTCCATGGAAAACTACTCAAAACTGGTCAAAACTGGACCATGCAGACTACTCAGTGCTAAGGGTGTGATGCATCTCACCTGCCACATGAAACAAGTGTGATGCATACTGAAAATCCCTTCTGTAGTGTGTGATGGGTGAGAGTAGACAAATGGGAGAGACAATTTGCAAGGAGGATGATCATGGAATCTTCCAGAAACTTCTCCTGTGACAATTACCTCTCTGAATTCACCCAGGGATGAGTAAGAGATCATGAATCTCCAAGTGGAACCAAGGACTATCAGAGAGAGGACACTAATCAAAATCCTAGAAGCTGACTCACCCCCCTGCAAACATCTATATATGGATCCCTCATCCCAGAGATCCACAGGATGGAATCTTGTATTTTGTAAGGAAATGCTATTGGTTTCTTGGTGGAATATCATAGTGTTGGGTGATCTAAGCTTTTCATGAGGTGAAGAAGAGCTTTCATGTTGGGAGGATGATGCTGGGTCAGATCAATGGGTTGTAATCCTCTCTTCTACTCTTTATATCAATAAAGCTATTTAAGTTTTACTCCACATTCTTGTATGTTTGATGATATATGCATTTGTGTGGTCAATATATATCTGGTCCTATATTGTTTATGATTGTAGATCTCTATACTTTGAAGGTATTATGCTTCTTTGACTTTATAGATGCTCTTTGAAATGGGGTAAGCAAGGAAGGAGCAATGAAGATCTGTCAAAGGGGAGAAGAAACAAGCAAGGAGCCAAGCGAAAGACAGAGGTTGGTACTCTCTGCTTCTCTCCCATCTACTTCTCATAAAGGAAAACAAAAGTAACTTTAGTTTGTTTATTTCTAAGATAGCTACCCGTCTTAGTGGGACTAGCGGCTCTGAATGGACACTATATTTCTCGATAACAATGCATTACTTTATGGGCATGGAAGTATGGAAGGGTAATGGGGAATTTTTTGCGTCTTAGGGAAAGTATGCCAACGGCATACTCTGGAGATTCTGCATGGAGAGAAGCAAACCCATGGAGACTCCTCTAGAAGGTAACTGGAGGAAGGAGGATGATACTTCAAGGGTAGTAGTGTAAGCTACTATTTACAGGAATCTTGTGGGTTCACTCATGTATTTGGTGAACACACAACTAGATATGTGCTATGCATTTAACCAGCTTAGTCAAGCGATGGTTAGGGCTACCAATTTGTATCAGAAGGTGACAAAGCATGTGTTGAGATACCTCAAGGGCACTACTCAGTATGGATTGTGGTACAGGTAGAGAGAGGGAGTGAAGCTTCAAGGCTTCACCAATGCAGATTAGGTTGGGAGTCCATCCGACAAGAAGAGAACATCAAGAGGGATCTTCAGTATTGGTTTAGCAACAATTTCTTGGTACATAAGGAAATAGAGATTGATTGCACTCAGTTTGGTAGAGGCAGAGTACATGGCTGCAAGTTAGGAAACATGTGAGGCCATTTGGATGAGGAAGATTTTGCTTGGTTTGTTTGGTCAGGAGATGGATCCAACTTTGATTTACTACGATAATCAAATTTGTATCAAACTCTCTGAAAATCCAATTTTTCATGATCGGTCCAAGCATATTGATATTATCATCTCAAAGATTGTGTATTGAGGCAGATTATGTTGTTGGAGTACGATCCCACGAAGGAGCAAGATGTTGATATTTTGACAAAGGTACTTTCAAGATGTAAATTGGAGTTTCATAGAGACAGGATCAAGGTAGTTTATAATCCCTTTCTTGTTGAGAAGGAGTGTTGAGAAATGGCAACATGAAATTTGAGTTTAATTTGTCCTTGAATTAAACTGTGAATTAAAATCGAATTCTATTCTCATAGCACCTTGTAAATAGTTATTTAAGTTTAATTGACTTAATTAGCTTGGGAATTTTGAGTTGGAAGTATTTCTATAGTCATGTATATCTTCTCCCTAAATTTTAGGGGTCCATGATGAGTTTATTTGAGTTGTAATTAGACAACTCAGTCAAACTGAGTTATAGACAGTTAAACTAGTTCTAACTATTTGTGGAACTAGTAGAGGATTAGTAGCGAGTTGGTGCACTTGTGCATCCTTAGGTGCTTCTCTAGCTAACTTAAGATTCCCTCATTAGAAACTCATGCATGTCATTTCAAAGAAAGACCTAGTTGATACTAGAGTGTAAGGACAATGTGCTATCAGTTGTAGAATGATTAGAGTTGTACAGATCATGCATGCAATCAGAAGAGGACCTAGTTTTGGATTTAGCAGTTATGGAAGAAGGAATTCCCAATTAAATATGGGTTATTCCTAATAGGAATTGCACAAGGAAATAGGGGCTCAACAGGCAGCATAAATTCGATAAGTGTTGGTCGGTGCGGGCTGTGAGGCAGAGAGTTGATCGTACTTGTGCATAATTTTTCTTGTGAGAACAATATTTGTATTATCACTTAGATTTTTTATTAATGCAATAGATATTCAGGGTTTTAAGGAGTGGCTTTCATAGAGAAACAATTGTGTTATGTGTCTTTGATTATCTTCCTCTTGTCGATTATTGTTTTCATCAATTATTGGTTTTCACTATTTAAATAGTAGAGTAGATTCTTGTCTTATGTTTTAGTAAATTACATGACCTATGAATCTACAAGAAAATATACACCTGGGATGGCCAAGCCCAAGGATAATTAGATTCATATGAAGGAAACAAAGCTTTAGAAGCCAAAAATGGCACCAAACTTCATTATTTGAATCAATCCAAGTACATCTCTGCTCGAAATGAAAGTGGAGCTGCTAAATAACACGTTTTCTCCACAAGAAGACCAAGAAATACATGCCCCAAAAGGAAAATTCGAATTGGTACTTATACAAATTGATGGGGAAGCATCATCCTTGAAATAAGGTAGCTTTCCCCTCAAAAATGCCTCAAAAAGTGGATTTGGTTCCCAACAGGAGGAATCTTCATTTAATGATAGGAAACACATTCCTATATTTTCTCAATCAGTGGAGCTCCAGAATTTTTTCAATAATTTCATAATATCTTGTTCATTTATTATCCAATCTTGGTCCATCCTATAGTAGGGAGCAATTCCCTATATTATCTCATTCAACATTTACTCAATATTCTCTCAATATTCTGCAAATTAAATAATATTAGGTACATAATACGAAATTATCTCTAAACCTTCCTAAGAACATATTAAAGCTATTTTTTTTTATTAAGTGTATAAGGAGAGAATTAATTTAGCCTTTATGTGCCTAAGAAAGGTTATATGGGCCTTAATTTGTGTCTAATTTGGAGGCCCATCACCCTGTTAGGTCCTTATAATACTAGTGTATCCCTCTTATTGTTATTGTTAGTGTATCCCCTTTATTGTCATTGTTGTGCCCCATAGAAGCCCATTATTGTTATTGTTGTACTCTTACATTATTATTGTTATGTAGGCTTTGATTATAGTGTGATCCCATAAACTCCTATATATACCAAGGAGGTATTTTCATTTGTATCATCCAAGAATTGTTCATTTATGTAATGTAAAAGGAGGCTTACCCCTCAAAGAGGTTTATTTTCAAGTCGTTGATCTATATTTTATTATGTTTTGTGATCTGGTTACATAAACAATTGGCTTCAGAGCTGGATTCAAGGCTTTCGCTGCTTCAAAAAAGTCATCTTGGAATTTTCACTATAATTTTTTTCTATGAGGCTTTAGAATTTGAAATATTGACCACATGGACCTGAAATCTTGATGAAATTTTTGTAAAACTTTTAGATCTTGTTTCGCTATATTTTTTTAGATATTATCCAAATAATTTAGGGTCCCTGGATGCTCCAAACTTCAGTCTCAAATAGGTGACCTAGGGAAAATCATCATAACTTTCTGTTCGAGCATCAGATTTGAATTTTATAAAAGGTGACTGGAATTATATGGACTTCAGATTGCCTTATATCAGTTTCAGGGCCGAAGGATGAAATAGTGATACATGGCATCATGTACAAGTTCACTCTACTGAACTAGTCCATTATCATGCCATCATAGGAGATTTGGCATAAATTTATCTTGAAGAATCCAATCTTAGTCTGTGGAAAAACGACTTAGGGGGATATCATAGGATGAAATTTCAAACGTTGGGAGGCCAAACTTACATTTATGCACTAGTTTCAAGATATATCTCCTAAAAGTAAGAAAAGGGTGTGTATTTTTTTAAAATTTTGCAGAACTTTTGTTTGAAAAATCAATTTGAAGTGATTCAAAAAGCATACTAAAGCACAAATATCTTCGTTTGATTCCAAAATGTATCAAAGAAAAAAATGGATGCACCTAGTAAGTAACCAAAATCTCTACTATGATGCATGAAGAAGAGGAAGAAATGCAACATGATATATCAAAATTGCGAGACCAAGTTCAACAAATTTCTCTCTTGCAAAGAGTAACCAAAAATGAACTAGAAGCTAAGATGGATGACTTAGAAGCAAAAATAAAAGGAAACATGGAAGGTTTTAAGTATGGTTTAAAAGCACACATGAGATTTTTTAAGGTAGACATGGACACAATGAATATCAAGTTGGAAGGGTTGACAAAGTTGCTGCAAGAAAGGCTTCCCATTGGTGACAAGGTACTCCATGAAAATCATGGTGAGGACAAAAGGAATATGAATTATGATTTTTGAGACTCCAATAATGGGTTGAAGACTAACCACATTCCAAATATCAATATGAGGAAGTTTGATGGCAATGATCATATAACATGGATACTACAGATGGAGCAATTCTCTGATCTACATGATGTGTCGCACACACAAAAGGTACACATTGCATATTTATATTTAGAACAAAATTAGTTTGTGTGGTATCAATGGATTTTTTCTCATAAATCAATGGGCGCTTGGAAAATATTTACGAAATAATTGGTAACACATTATGAGGATACAAAGATCAATACCTTCTTTAGCCAATTAAATCTCAAACAAAAGGGTTCAATGGTAGAGCACATTGAGGACCTACAAAGATTGAATATCAAGGTAAATGATATTCCAGAGGAGCATAGGATTGATGTCTTCATAGGGACTTTAAAGGATAACATCCAACATGAGGTTTTCCTTTGGGAACCTAATTTATTGGAGAAGACATTGAAGGTGGCAAGAAAAGTTGAAAGAAAAATTATGGCAACGAGGGAGTCTACCACTCACAACTATAAATAATCAAGATGGAAGTGTTTCTACTCCTAGCCTCCCACAACCACAAGGCTGACACTAAAACAATTGGAGGAAAAAAGAGAAAAAGATCTTTGTTAAAGTTGTGATAACAACTACACTAAGGGTCATAAGTGTGTAGAGAAGAAATTATTTTACATACACTGTGAAGAGGAGGAAGAAAAGGAACAAGAAATGTCAAAAGAGGAGGATATACACCAGGAACCAACCCTAAAGAAAGAAGAAATGAATCCGGCCATATCTTGTAATGCATTGATAGGAATTACCACTCCTCAAACTCTCAATAGAGAAGGATATATCAAGAAAGAAAAGGTAATAGTGTTGATTGATTCTGGTAGTGTTAGGCGAATAAATCCCTCTTGCTAACAAGAGCAATCTCCCTCGATCCTAGATGGAAACTAGAAACAAATAGACAATTGAAATTACTCTTTACCTAATTTGATCTCATTTTAATTATGGATATAAAATATGGTAAATGAGCCTCTTACCCATTCATGAAATGCTTGATGAAGATCGATTGTTGTGTCTCGATGCAACCCTTCAATGCTTGATAAAACCTGCAACCATAAACATATGAAGGATAAAAAGAATATGTGACATAATAGTTCAAACAAACTTAAGTTAATAATAAAGGATATTAGGAATTGAAATTGCTTTAATGAACATCTAAAGAATTATAGACCATTCAACATCGTGATAAGATAATTCAACGGGGAAAAGCATTCATTTGAATTAATCAAAGATAAAGAAGAGCCTTACAAACTTTGTCTTCATGTAGTGAGCTTCCTCCCAAGTGCATCCAATATCATCCTTAGATGATAAGCTTTCCAATCTCAAAGTAGTTGCATAAATTTATCTTCTTTGAGTTCTGACCTCCTCAATCCCTCTGCCCTCTAGTCTTTTTATAGGCCAAGAGGAAAACGTTTCAGATCCAAAAGAAGAGGGTGAGATCCCCTAATTGAGGGATTAGGGTTCCTTTAGGAAAGGGATTAAGATCCATCACCTGAGGGTTATGGCTCGAATAGGCATCATCTGGAAGCTTTTAGTTGGGATATATTCGACCAACTAGGTTTCTAGAATGTACTTTTTTATTTTTATTTTCTTTGATTCACCTGTGTGGTCAATAATGGTAGACAAAGCGTAGTTCTATGATATTCTCAGGGATAAGTTCAGTGAATGCGCAGAAAATTCTAGGTAAAAGAGCGCATGGATTACTTGACAAAGTATACAAGTAATTTTTCCCAAAGTTCTCACCTTCTTCAAGGTTTTTTTCATTGTTTGACCTCTAAGGGGTTTTAATGAAACATGTTCACAGATGACGAGAAATCCATTTATATTCATCAGGTGTCATGGTGACAAAATAATGTGTAACCTGTAGTACCCATAATTCTATTCATTGTAAGATATCCAAGGAATTGAATTTCTTTCTATATTTAGCACCAGAGTGTTAAGTGATGGTTGCAAATGTAGGAACTATAAATTGCTCAGGGAAGTGCAAGAATATCAATCTAACCATGGGGTAATAGCTATTGAATAGCCCAATGATTTCCATTCTAATGGGTAGTGCTAATGTTGTATTAGGAGTCTAATGGTTACAATATTTGGTGATGATAAATTTTAATTTTCAAGAACTTTTCTTGAACGTTTCCTGGGAAGGAAAGGAATTTGAATTAAGGAGCATCGTAGGGAAACCAGGGAAGATAATCAACTCTAATGGCATGACAAAGATTTTGAAGAAATAACAACAAGGCATAATTGCACAATTATGCTCACTAGATGTTCAAACATTGAAATCATCTATTTCTTCAGATCTCCAAAGAATCTTAGACAATCATTCCAATGTATTTGAGACTCCCAAATGGCTCCCACCTATTCATGATCATGATCATGTTATTCACTTGATTCCAGGAAGTGTTCCTCCAAACATCAAACCTTACATATATCCATATGGCCAAAAGAGTGAAATTGAATGTATGGTTGCAGAAATGTTAGAGGCAGGTATAATTCAAGCCAACCAAAGTTCTTTCTTTTCTCCAGTAGTATTGGTACACAAGAATTACATGGAGAAATTTACTTCACCAAGTTCAATATTTGTTTAGGATATCATCAAATTAGAAGGAAGATCGTAGACATTCTGAAAACAACATTTATAACTCATGAAGGTAATTATGAATTTTTGGTCATGCCTTTTGGCCTTACTAATGAACCTTCCACATTTCAAGGTTTGATGAATTCCATTTTCAAACCCTTCCTTATAAAATTTGTGTTAGTATTTTTTGATGATATACTAATCTACAACAAGTCTTGGAAGGTTTGTGTTCAACATGTTGACAGGGTGCTCAAACTATTGGAGGAAAAACAATTGTATGGAAAAACCTCCAAATGTTTCTTTGGGGTACATGAGGTGGAATACTTGGGTCATATTGTATCTCATGAGGGTTTTAAGGTAGATACTAACAAAATTAAAGCTATCAAGGAATGGAAATTCCCCACAACCCTAAATCATCTTCAAGGATTTCTTAGGTTGACAAGGTATTATCACAAATTTGCTAAAAATTATGGGAAAATAGCAGTACCTCTAACAACATTACTGAAGAAATATGCATTTTGTTCGACTCCAAAAGAAACTAAATCCTTTGAACATATTAAAGAGGCAATGTGCCAAGCCCTATTCTAGTTACTCTAGACTTCATAGAAACCTTTATGGTGGAATGTGATGCCTCGGGAAATGGAATTAGTGTTGTTTTAATGCAATAAGGAAGACCCATTGCTTTTAAAAGTTGTCCAATCAAGGGAAAATATTTACATAAACCTATTTATGAGAAGGAAATGTTCACAATACTACGTTCCCTAAAGCAATGGCACCCTTACCTAGTGGGAAGAAACTTTAAGGTAAAAACAAATCACAATAGTCTTAAATACTTTTTTGAAAAAAAATTATCTTCAAAAGAGCAACAAAAATTTCCCACTAAGATGTTGGGTTATGAATTTTAAATCACCTACCAAAAATGTTATTTCTATTATCCAACCCGACTGAATAACTGAAGCAAGGGAGGAATGGAAGAATGACGAAGAGGTGTGGACATTCATTCAAAAGTTGCAGAAAGATCCCAGCACATATGATAGATTTATCTGGAAAAATGACTCATTATGGTACACAGATCGCTTATATCTATGTAAGAATTCCCAACTCAAACAAAATATTCTTTTGGAATTTCACACCTCTCCTTTAGGAGGGCACTCGAGATTTTTGAAAACTTACCACATAGCCAAGAAGGATTCTTTTTGGATGGCCTTAAATATGATATTTAGAAGTATGTGGAAGAATATTTCATTTTCCAGCAAAATAAAGTTGAGACACTTGAGACCCTAGGCCTGTTAAAACCTTTATCCATTCCAAGTTAGAATTGGGACGACGCCTCAATGGATTTATCACAAGTTTACCCAAGTCCGAAGGAAAGAGTGTCACCATGGTGACAATTGATAGACTTACTAAGTATGCAAGCTTTTGTGCATTATCTCATCCTTTTAAATCTAGTATAATTTCTATTTCATTTATAGAAACAATTCAAAAGATACATGGAAACCCAAAGATTATTGTAAGTGATAGAGATCCCATTTTCACTAGAAAGTTTTGAATGAAATTATTTTCTTGTCTTGGTACTCAATTAGATCATGGCTCATTTTATCATTCTCAATCTGATGGGCAAACCGAGATAGTGAACAAATGTTTGGAATGATATCTTCGTTGCTTTGTATATGATAAATAAACACAATGGGTCAAGTGGTTACCTCTGGATGAATGGTTTTATAACACTTCCTTCCATATGAGAACTAAAATGACCCCATTTATGGCACTTTATGGATATCAGCCATAGTCCATCGCATCATCTCTAAGAGAAAATTCTAAGGTTCAAGGAGTGGGTGATCAAGTCAAGCATCAGCAATTTCTCCAACTCTTACAGAATAACCTCACTCTAGCACGAATAAATGAAACAATATGCATATCAACATCGTACTGAAATAATTTTTGTCATAGATGATTGGATATTTTTATGGCTACAAACAAATGCCCCTCAAGCAAGCTAAGAAGGATAATACATTATCAACCAATTAATATGGTCCTTACAAGGCGCCGCAAAACATGGGTACTATGTCATACAAATTGGAGCTTCATGCATCTTCCTGAGTACACCCAATTTTCCATGTCTCATGCTTACAGAAGCTTATCAATGCCAAGCTCCTAGTTCAAAAAATATTTCTAGAACTTGACAAGGAAGGAAAAATCATATTGGATCCTGAAGCAGTCACGAAAACAAGAACCTGACAACTACAAAATCGATCAATTTTAGAGTATCTCATTAAGTGGAATAACTTACTCGCTAAAGATTCCACATGGGAGGATGAGAATTTTATACAAAAGCATCCATAACTATTCAATCATTGAGGAAAACACGTTTCTAAAGGATAGGGGCTTGTTAGGTCCCTATAATACTAATGTAGCCCCCTTATTGTTATTTTTGTGCTCCATAGAAGCCCATTATTGTTATTGTTGTGCCCTTACATTATTATTGTTGTGTAGGCTCTAATTATATTGTGACCCCTTATACTCCTATATATACCAAGGAGGTCTTGTCATTTGTGTCATCCAAGAGGTAATGTAAAAGGAGGTTTTCCCCTCGATGAGGCTTATTTTCAAGTCGTTGATCTATCTTTTCTTCTATTTTGTGATTTGGTTACATAACACACCCTATTTCATGTCTTCCTTCAAGGTTTATATAGTGCTGCCCCATGCAAAACAAATCCTTGTTGACTGCTATCGAAGGGGTGGATCCTTCTAAGCCTAGTGTGATCACATTTGACATTGATGCCCTTCATTTTGGACTCTCTCATCAAGTTTATTTTCATATCTACGTGCATATCTTGAATGGAGATATATACCACACTTTGGTGGGTGAAGGGTCTTCTACCCATGTGATGTCAGTGCCATGCTAGAAAGATATCGATTCTCCAACATTTGATAAGTCAAGTAATACCTTACAAGCCTTTTATGGGCACCTCTTTGTGCCTTATGGAATTTTTCCAAAGTTCGCCATCGAGCTAGGGGGAAATATTGCATAAGTTGATGTTGAAGTTGTAGATGCTCCCTATTGGGCTCCAGTTGTTTCATATTTTATGCCATATAAATATACTCATCATTACACCTTCTCCCTTCATTTTGTCAATAATATATCCCTAATTACACCATAAACCTCCATTATCTCTTGTTATTCATCATATGTGGTTAATACATAATTTTCCATATTTTTAGTGTTTAAAATGATGATTATACAATAGTTTTGTTGATAATAGTTTAATTATATGTTTCTATGTCCAAGAAACATGTTCCTATAGTTAGCCTAATACTCCAACATGTTTGGTACCTATTTATGTGCTCATATGATACCTATTTATGTGCTCTATGCTCATCTAGTACCTATTTTTATGCTCTATACTCATACGGTACCATACCATACTCATCTGGTACCTATTTTTGTGCCTTATGCTCATCCGGTACCAGACTATGCTCATTCGATACTGAGCTAAAGTTGAAATTTTGGAAGCTTTTAGAAGAAAATCGGGGACATGGATTTTGTTGGGAACAACGTTGACATGTAGACAGTTGAGTCAGAATTCACCTAGCTTATAAGTCTGGTCCTCCAGCTTAGGGGGAATATTTATACAAAAGAAATAGTAGTAATCTCAAACTGCCAAATTGCACCTCGATTTGCGTGCAAATGGAAAAATATCTTTCCAAATGGCCAAATTGGTTTCGAGAAAACATAGCCATCTATAAAGCCCACAAACGGTTTCTAAACAATCACAAAGGATAGAGAGGTGTCGAAGGGTCTTTGACCCAAATTTGTAATTTCTACATAAAAACACAGATTTTTGAGATTTCATTCTAAAAATTGTAAAATTGGTTTAAACCAAAAACTGTGTTCAGGGAATTTGGTTTTATCCATTCCTCCATGGATTTCATGTATAAATAAGCCTCATATGGCTGTGAGAAGGGAGAATTTTGGTCATTCTTTTGTAATAGAGGAGGAAGTGAGTTATGATTTCATTGTTGTAATTTGAGCTTAGTTTTCAATATATGGAAGGTGATTGACTCCAAATTTGTGGTGCATCCTTGGAGTTCATTTGAAGTGCCTATGGTAGCAATTTCCATCTTGGGAGGTCCCCTCAATCCTACTCATTTTATTTTTAATTTAAATTTATTATTTGCTCTGTTTTCATACATCTAGTATCATAGATTTCTTTGCAAACTCTATTTCTCAGGTTGTATGTTAGAATTATTGTTTTCTATTTTAAAGAATATGAAAGGTTAAGACAAGAGATCTCACCACTCACCGGCATGTGCCATCACACAAAGACTCTTATCATATTTGACATTTCCTGCAGTTTAGTTTAATTTGGTTTTCTCATAGCTTAGCTAACCATTACAAGAATCCATTGAAGGGAAAAAAAGCTAAAGTAAACTACTCATGATTGATCACACATGAAATACTGTGATCTCAACCTTTATTGCATAATTTGTTTATGTGTCCCAGCAATGAATCCTTAGTGCTAATTTCCTACAATTTGTTTTACTTTCCCATATTGTCGCCTACTTTGGATTAGGCTAGACTAGGCTCCAATCCTGCATTTCTTGTGCTTGCACCTCTAAGTCTATGACTCCCTAGTTGACAATTTAACATTGGGAATTATTAGTGTAAATATTTAGCCGGACATTTTTGGTGTTGCTGCTATGGAGGTGCTAAAGGGATTAGAGCATAGTTGCTTTCACAAGTTTTCTGTGTGATCTTAGTTGTAGGGCAACTAGAGGGCAGAGAGTGTATGGTAAGATGTGATTGAAGAGCCGCGCATCCACTATGGTGGGGCTACTCCAAATTCTAGTTGTCTCTAATTGATTTTATAGTTTCTTTTTCATATGCGTAGAATTAAAGGTAGGATCGTAAGCTTCATTTTTCCTTATTTTTCTTTCCAAGTGTGTTTTTATTTACATTACTTCATGGAAAGAAGAGAATCATAAGCTATGTAAACAGATAACTTGGTGACAACATAGTCTCAGCAGCATGGTGGCACTTCAAGTACACAATTGGTTTGTTTGCATTTGTTTTATGTGTGTTTCCTTTTTAATTCTCTAAGATTTTTAAAAGTTCTTGCGAACTGTAAGAACCCCTCCACCCCCCCCCCCCTTACATTATTCCATGTGTGAAATAGGACCTATCAGCTAGCAACAAGGACTCAAATATGATTTGGATTTTGGAAGAACTCTCTCCATCCTAGCAACAGCTAGGATCTCAATCTTTGCCTCTCTGAAAGAACAAATATGGGCAGCAATCAAGAACTTATCTGCCTCTCCAGAAGTGATAGAAAAATAATATTTCCATGAGCTACATCCATAAGAAGCTCTAGAATCCTTCTTTGATCACCCTTTCCAACCTATAGATGTGTTTTAAGAATCATTCAATGGGGAGAAACTACTAGGACCTGAGATCGAGGAGTTCTTGACATGCATATCGTCAGATCCAGTATGCATCCATTAGACAAACCGTTCGGAAGAAGATGATCTCCGTGGCATGATAGAGGGAGATATCCAGAGTGGTCTAAATGAGGAAGTGAACCAAGAAGATCAATATTACATTGAGCATTGGTTCCAGATGACAATTAGATTGAGCCACAACTCTCTTCTTTGAAAACTCTTTACATCCTATGATTCAAGTCAATTGGTTCCTCAAGTTTGAGTGCTTATTAAAGTATATTGTTCAAACCTGAATGTGAGTATATCCATAATGTTGTTATGCGTGTGGATTCAATGGAAGTATTCATATATTTGAAAAGGGATCCTTTCTTAGGTTAGGTAGGATAGTAAATAAGCAAATATATGTTGCATATAGTTGTTAGTTTGATGCAACATCATATTATGTCTTCTACAATAATTAGCACTATCAAGATGATAAAATAATCTTAAGGGACTATTGTTTCTCCCATAATTCTTAATATGTTTTCAATTGATAGATATTTTTCCAAGTTTTCTAAATAAATGAGGCCATGATGATTTATTGGAGTTTTGCAGGCATTATATTTTCAACTGTATTCAAAGAACATCTTCATGATTGATTCAAGGATGTAATTGTATTTATTTTGGCTCTATTGTTTCATTACAATGTCTTTTATTATGATATTTTTTTACCTAATATCATTTTGGAACAAATGAAACCTTTCTCTTCTATTCCTTTCCTAAAATTAGTTTCTCTAAAGACTACACTTTAATCTTTATTAGTTTTACTCTACTATTTTTCTGAACTATTTTCCTTGAATAAATTTACAGTTTAGGTAATCATTAATAATTAAAAACTAAAAAGAAAAGAATTTAATTATCAAACCATGGACTTTTTGTCACGACAAATCATTTTCAAGATATTTCCTTTTCATTCTTTATATAGAATTTCATATCATTTATAGCAACAACTCATAGTCTTGTCTTTAATTATGCCATGGGATTACATAAAGTTAAAAGTATATATTATAGGGCCCATAGGTAGCTAGTACAACCTGATATAATCTCAAAGTTGGTCAGTAGAGTATCCTTATTAATACTCGCCAGAGAGTTGATGAAGCCTCTACTCATAGTGGAACACTACTTTAAAGGCCAAAGCATACATTTAAACGCTTAGTAGTAGAACTTTAGGTGTCTTTTCATTACTATTTGGCAGCCTCATCCATCTCACATTAAAAATGACTCATTCATGCTATGTACTTTGAGTACCTATAAGTACCTTATGTGTCTAACAATTATGTAGGTAATCTAAGTCACTCTTAAAGGTATCATCATATGACTTTAAGGGGATTTCTGAAACAACTCCCCCATCTACCAGTTTCAAAAGCAATGTTCATAAGCTAAATCTAAAATGGTATGAAACATGGGACTAGAGCCTTCAATGTAAAATAGGTTTAATAGGTTAACTTGTCAAGGCTATGGACGCTTGTTGGAAGTGGCTACTAACCTGTGATACCACTAGGAAAAACCCATCGAGGCTATGGATGCTCGTAGGCAATGGGGCATTCTACCTAAAGAAGTGTCAACGAAACCAAGGCTTTTTGTCTACACGTATGATGGTTACTCTATAATGTTACAATAAAAGCAACATGCATGGATGAAGTCAAGGGTAAAAATGAACTCCATAAATTTTATGCTAAATAATGGTCTTAAAGTAGCCTTAATTCCTCTATTATGAGTTTTTCATACTATATGTAAGATGTGTTATCTTAAGGGTGGGACCATGATCTTAGAAGCTTAATATACTCAAATGTGAAATTTATCTTTATTACTTGAATGACTGTAAATCTTTTGAGAGTGAAAAAGGGCTAACGAGTTTCGTATGCGGTTATCATTTATTAAGACTGTTGATACTCTTTTATTTTCCTTTCTAAAGGAAAAGAACAAAATCCCTACTCTTAGACTCTCTGATCATAAGTTCTGCTAATATTTTGATGAAGTTTGTATAAGCAAGGAAATAGAAATCTCTACTATAGAATAGAAAATTTGGTTATGCATAAAGGATGAATATTCACAAGTGATTTTTGAAAACTACTCAATTTTCATGCATTCATGCTAATTTTCATCAAATATTTATTGGAAATTTTAAAATAATGTGGCATTAGATGTAGTTCATGATTATGATCAATTTGTATTTTCATGATATTATGATCTTCTTTATTTGCGTTCGGGATTAGCACTCATAAATTTTGGGTTCACAATTTATTAGTAGCTCTTAGATTTTGTTCTTAGAAGCTCTCAAATTAGTATCATAAAGTTTGTAGTAGCTTGCACGAGGACATGAAAAATCTTGGGTTTGGGGTAGAAGCGATCCTCAGATCCCTTACAGATATTCAAATTCCTACCAGTATCTCTAGTTTCTTTAGCCAGTTATTTTTCTCTTCAGTGGATCAACTTATTTTCTCTTCGACTTTCATCAGCTTCCATTAGTTCTCAGCCTTTTCCCATTTCATCTTCAAATTTCAGCAATCCACATCATGATTCTGCAGACATTTCATCATGTTTTGCATAGTTTCCACTTCATCATGCATTAGAATTCAAAGAAAAGGTATCTTGAGGTAAAACTAGTACAAATATTTTTAATTTAATAAGAACTTGGAAAACGTGATGTATAACCACTATTAACCACTCCACACTCCACTATGCATTATCACAACTACTCAGTAAACCCTCCATCTTCATTCCACTTATCATAATGAACAATATACTCTGATGATAAGAACAAGAAATGAAAAGGAAATATGTAGTATACAAATACAAAGCAACATAGTGTCTTAAGTCATCTTAAATAGGATGAAATCATTGTTTTTTATCCAAACAAAGAACCACAAAGTAAATATTGGTCTTAAAATTGATGTAAGATACAGAGTATAAATATGTCCAAGTTCATACGACCACCATTCATCATCACTCTGATACCCTATCCACTGCTTGTCCTCCATCTGTGGTAGTTTCCAAAGTGTCCCTCCACAAGAACCAACACCTACACAAAAGAAACAATGTCAAATATATAAGCAAAGTATCATAAGTTCTTCACCTTGTTTGCATGAGGACATGCAAATCCTTGGGTTTGGGGGAGTGTTGGGCTCCATTTTTGTCATATTTTCTGCTATATAAATACACTCATCATTACACCTTCTCTCCACATTTTGTTAATAATATATCCTTGATTATACCATGAACCTCCATTATCTCTTGTTATTCATCCTATGTGGTTAATACATAATTTTCCATATTTTTAGTGATTAAAATGATGATTATACAATAGTTTTGTTGATTATGGTTTAATTATGTGTTTCTATGTCCAAGCAACATGTTCCTACATTTATTCTGGTACTCCAACTCAGATGGTACCTATTTCTGTGCTCATCTGGTACCTATTTATGTGCTTTGTGCTCATACAGTACCTATTTTTGTGCTTTGTGCTCACCTGGTACCTATTTTTGTGGTATGTGCTCATCTGGTACCAGATTGTGCTCATCTAATACCTATTTATGTGCTCTATGCTCATTTGGTACTAGACTGTGCTCATCAGGTACCAAACTATGCTCATCCGATACCAGACTGTTCTCGTCAGGTACCAGACTGTGCTCATCCGGTACTGAATTAAAGTCGAAATTTTGGAATCTTTTAGAAGAAAATTAGGGACATGAGTTTTGTTGGGTATGAACTCAAAATGTGGACACTTGGGTCAGAATTCACCCAACTCGCATGTGTGGACGTCTAGCTCAAGGGGCATATTTATGCAAAAGAAATAGTAAAAATCTCAAACTGCCAACTTGTGCCTCTAATTACGTGCAAATGGAAAAATATCTTTCCAAACAGCCAAATGGGTTTCAATAAAACATAGCCAGCTACAAAGACCATAAATGGTTTCTAAAAATTCGCAAAGGATAGAGAGTTATCGAAGGGTATTTGACTTGAATTTGTAATTTCTGCATAAAAACCCAAATTTTTGAGATTTCATTCTAAAAATTGTAAAATTGGTTTTAACCAAAATCTGAGTTAAGGGAATTCAATTTTATCCATTCCTCCATGGATTTCATGTATAAATAAGCCTCATAGGGCTATGAGAAGGGAGAAATTTGGTCATTATGATCATTCTTTTGTAATGGAGGAGGAAGAGAGTTATGATTTCATTATTGTAATTTGAGCTTAGTTTTCAATATATGGAAGGTGATTGTTTCCAAATTTGTCGTGCATCCTTGGAGTTCATTTGAAGTGCCTCTAGTAGAAATTGCCAACTTGGGAGGGACCCTCAAGATTGATAATGTGTTGCTCATTGTATTTTTAATTTAAATTTATTATTTTCTCTGTTTGCATGTATCTAGTATCATAGGTTTCTTTGCAAAAACTATTTCTTGGCTTGTATGTTAGAATTATTTTTTTATATTTTAAAGAATAGGAAGGGTTAAGACAAGATATCTCACCACCTCACCTGCATGTGCTATTAAGTGAAGACGCTTTTGATATCTAACATGTCCTACAGTTTGTTTTATTTAGTTTAATTTGGTTTTCTCATAGCTTAGCTAACCATTACAGGAATCCATTGAAGGACAAAAAATGAAGTAAGCTACTCATGATTGATCACACATGAAAGACTGTGATTTGAACCTTTATAGAAAAAGTTATTTCTTTGTCCCAGTGATGAATCCTTAGTAGTAATTTCTTGCATGTTGTTTTACTTTTCTCATATTGTCGTCAACTTTAGATTAGGCTAGATTAGGCTCAAATTCTACATTTCCTATGCTTGAACCTCTAAGCCTACTACTCCCTGGTTGAAAATTTAATGTTGGGAATTAATGGTGTAAATATTTAGCTCACACTCCCTTACATTATAATCTGCTCGTTGGCTATAACTAGTGTTATTCCACGTCTATTGTCATGTCTTCATTGTTTCATGTGCTTTACTTTCCTAATGAAGGAAACATTGTCATGATTGATCAGTTAGATTATTGTACATTGTCGACCAAGACTACCACTATAGGAAACATTGTGCCAATCATTGGAGATAACCCCATGACTTATGAGAGCATTGGTAGACAATTTTTCAAAATCCCATCTCTTATCAGTGTTTTTCTTTACCCCCACCTAACATTCCCTCTTCCTATACCAATGTACTCATGCACATGATCTCCTTTGTCACCTATGAACCCCATGTCACATGTGTCAC
Source organism: Pinus taeda (assembly GCA_000404065.3). Lineage (NCBI taxonomy): Eukaryota > Viridiplantae > Streptophyta > Pinopsida > Pinales > Pinaceae > Pinus > Pinus taeda. The sequence goes on along the minus strand of APFE030043287.1, from coordinate 63,120 downwards.
ATGAACCTTGGGCGATGGCTTATTCTATAGATGTAGATCCACATGGTGAGAATACACCACCTTTAGTGGAAGAAATTCCCTCCTTGGCAGTTCTATCAGTACCTCCTGACATTGGTTAGAAATCCCATTCCAATATGGAATATGGCCAAGATACTTTTCCCACACTGGTTGTCACTCTACCTCTTGCAAGTGACTCCCTTGATCATGAGTCTTCTTCTCAAAAAGTCATCTTGTAGATCATGGGTTCACTTATTGATCATCTTAGTGAGATTATGCCCCTTGATGCCTCTAGTATTCCCAAATTGGAAAAGGTAGAGATTGGCAAGCAAAATCTTGAATCGATCAAGGGGGCATGTCCTTGGACCTCCTTGGAAGTTCCACCCATGGACTGAGTCAAGTCTTAGGTTTCTGATGCTGAATTTTCTAATGAATTTTCCAACTCATATCCACCTGTCGACGATTGTTTTGTACCTTATTTATCTTGATATTCCTTTTCAAGGAGCTCCACTAGCTCATGATACCACTCACCTATTATTTCCTTGAGTCATTCCTAATAACATTATGTTTCTATGTTTTCATTGGTATCATCCACCTTTAGGAATCAATAAGTTCAACTTTGTATGGCATGGCTACATCATAGTGCACGATCATGTATGGGAACCTTGGTTTGTGCCCATTAGTGGGCACACGTTAACGTGAACTATTATACGGAGTTTCCTTTTTACATATTATGTGATTTTTTTTATCTTTCTTTTGGTTTGGTGTGTGATGTGAGAATCTTTTCTAATACATCATATCTCCAAAAAATCCAAAAAAAATTATAAAACTCAAAAATATATGGTCATGTTCTTACCTAATCTATGTTTTATATCTTTCCTTATGTGATTTAACCATGGGTCTAGTCTTTCTGGATAGTTTTTACAAGATAGGGTGGTGTTTGTATTGTGACATCCATTGGACCTTAGGTGTGTTTCTCTTGAACTTGGCATATAGTAGTAGGTCATATATTGACTTCTTTGTTTCATTGTTGACCATCATTGCCACTTCCATTGTGCCTTAGGTCTGACCCCGTCAAGTTGCGACAATTCCATTTCTCTCTTATAAACATCGTAGCTTGGTGGTAGAGATTACCTATATATTGATGCCCTAGATTAGCAACTCTATTCTCTGTTGGTTTCCACGTAACATTTACTATTTCTTTTCCATAATTCCTCCTTATAACATTCCATGACTTAAAATATGATCCTCATTCTTCTCCTCTTCATCATCTTATGGCTTTACCTTGGGAGGATTCTACACTTTATATGCCTGGTGAGTGTTGCATCTCTTTAGCCTATTTTATGCACATTGATAAGCCTTGGTTTCATTTCACCACCACTGTCATCCTCTACTTGGCTTATTGCTAGCTTTGACTTGGTTTTTAATCCTTTGTTGGAGGAGCGACTATGATGAGTGTTTTTATTTTCCAAACTATCTACCTCCTTATGCTTTTAGTGGTTCCATTATACCATAAATAGTTGCTACCCTTATACCACTTGTTCCTCTAGGACAAGCTTCATTTTGGCCTTGTTTTCATGCTCTTTAAGCAATGAAAATATCAAGTTCCTTTAGTTATATTTTCATGCTCGTTATATCTATATTAAAATGTTGAGCCATTTTGGTTTTCTTTTTATGACTCTTTAAACTTATGAAAATCCCAAGCTTCTTTTTCCCATCTTTTAATGCTCATAAAATCTATATGAAAATGTCGAGTTCTTTCCATTTTTTCCTACTTGTTAACTAAATTGAAAGTTGGTGAGTGAACTCTTTTCCATTCTAAATATTTTTAAACAATGAGAAGGACATGATGAGTGTACTTTATTCTCTTTTTTGGCCTCCTTAAAACTTATGGAAAATAACCTACTGAGTTTACTTGTTTTCTCTTTTGTGCTAATTAAACCATGAAGGAGACTAAAAAGAGAAAATAGGAAGGGAATCATTTATTTCTGTTAGTCATCAAAATGGAAGAATCAATAACATTACCCTTCAACACGACACCTATTTGAGTCATTATCTCACAACTAGGTTTTATCTTGCATAGGAGTTGTATCATACATATTGTTGGGTTGTGTTATATTCTTTCCACGACTAGCCCACATAGTTAACTAGGGGGTTAGAGGGGGGGCGGAGCCCCCCTTCGTTGCACCGATTGTGTAGCGAGGGGGGGTCATAGGGGGTTTGAGGCATACCCATAACCCCACTTTATGGGGTCCAGGGCAACACCCCAGAAAATTTTGGTTTTGGACCCTAAGTTAGGATGGGCAGACCCACCTATGGTTTTCTGCATCATTTTCGCACATGTTTTTGGATGCGATGTTTTTCGGTCCATGGTATTGGATGCGATGGTTTTTTGGTCCACGGTATTGGATGCTTTGGCATGTATAAATATGTATTATAAAATTGAAAGGAAAATAATGAAAAATCAAGCTAGTAGTCCCGATTTTGGGATCCAGGGGAAAATCTTTGTGTATATGTGTTTTATGTGCTATGCTCTAGGATTGTTTATTTTATGTGTTTTAGAATTTGTATGCAGGTAATTTCTGTATGGGGTTAAAACCTACACATATGACTCTATTTACTCCTCTGGTTGGCTACTCTTCTAGTCACTATGGAGCATGCCTCAATGCCTCCTATGTTGTTGCATGATATCACATGGTGCTCATTAGTCATGTTGCCAAGTCACTTTTTTAATGCCAATATATGTTCAAGTGAAGTCTCAACCTATACCAACCATCTGTAGTCCTTGTTTACCTTTTTATCTCAGTCATCCTTATGTCAATTTTACTTAAACATATCATGAATGCATCCATTCACATCATCTATTGGTATATTCTATCTCGATTGATGGGGGATAGATTAAGGCCATCCTTTGATATATATTCTCCTATTGACTTTAGTTCATTATCGAAGAGCTTGATCTAGGAACCAATTATACCTTGGAACTTGCAATCATCAGTGACAGGATTCCTCATGATAAACAACATGTTTTCCTCATTGAATCCTAATAACTCGAATCTGTGAGTGTTCAATGTCATCTCATCCATTCACATCTAGTGGATTGTGCTAGGTACCTTGGGGTCCTTTTTCATGATTGGTGGGTCCACTCACATCTGTTAATGATACATCTAATTGACTTGTAATCATATGGTTTCTACTATGCTCAACGTCGTCTCATTTATTTACATGTTGTAGATTCATACCATCAGGGTTATGTAGAAGACCCTAGGTTAGGGACATCTCACTCTCATATGGCAACCTTCCCATGCTGTGTTGGAGTTATGTATCACTCATGTACTTTGAGAACTACTCTGGGAAACCTCCTTTGTTATGTGTCCATAGTCCTACTGATGTATACTATGACATAGACCCACATTATATTTGCTGGTGGTTATAATCTTTTTGATGTGTCGCGTGGATCCAATGTGTATTGTTCATGGCCATGCCTTATCATTTCATGTCATGGATCGACAATATATGTTTGGCAGCCATGTTTAGTTTCTCTTTACAATGTAGCATGTCTATGATCGCCTTAGGGATGTTACCAACAAAGTTGACACTCCAATATGTGGTTTTCTTTGATCTAGCTTCACAGTTTTGGCTCCTTCCCCCCACATTGAGCTTTGAGTATTATTGTAGTGCATTTTGGCCATTAGTCATTATTTTGAACTCATGCATTAGGGGTCATCTTTCATTAGCTTATTTTCCTCCATTGAGTTAGTACACATGAGTCCCTTTACTATTGACCCTTTTGCATATATCTAAACCTTGATTTTACCTATTTTTATGCATCAACACTAGGATACAGTTCTCTACATAAGGATGTTTCCCTAACCTTGTAGGGAATCCTTTATCATCCTAGGGAGGTTGATTATAGACTCCTAGTTTTATCCTAGTGAGACTGGTGGAGGTTCTAGAGCCTTATGTTCCTTAGGATAACGAATCAGATGATCACCTTTACAAGTTGGCTTAGGAGCATTGTTGGAGAAGCTTCCTAACTTCTCTTTATCTCAAATGTCTAGATACATTTTCTTTAGGAGGCCTCTGGCCTATTTATACCTTTTATTCTAGAGGGTTAGTTTATTGATGGAGTTAGTGGGAAACCTATTGTTAGAGATCTAATATGAGATCTTGAGCCCAGGTCATCAGAGAGCTATATTACATTTGGAGGAGGAGTTCATGCTAAAAGTTGGAGAGGAGGTTTCCATTTGTTGGATATAATTCATTTGTACTTGTTTCTTATGATTAATAGAAGTTAATGGTTCATTCCAATATATGTTATATGTCTTTGGTTTTAGTTTACGCATGTTATTTTATGTTGACTAGCCCTCTACATAAGGCTTTCGTGTGCTTTTTTTTTGTTGCATGTGTGTATGCATTGGATTTTTGTAGTTGGGAGTGAGATCTTCTAGTAGAAGAGATATTATTGACATCAAGCCCAACACTTTTCATATACCTACAAGGGATCAGGTGTTTTCTCAATCTCTATGCATGAGAATATCATGTATGAATGGCATTGATGCATTGCATGGATAGGAACCTAATTTGTTTATCCTAGTTATCATTGCACACACTAATTCTGGGTAGTTTCTAAGGAGTGTATTGGGCTAAAAGTAGCCTAATCTTATTAGGTGAAATTATCCTATAAAATTAAGTTGTAAAGAAGTAGAACAATTGTATCCTTCAAGAGATCTAAGTACATAGTTGCAAAATAGAAGAGAAACATATAAGGACAATAGATACATAGAACTAAATATATAGAGCATGGATTGATATGTAGAAGCAAAGAAGATTGATATGTAGAAGAAAAGAGGAACTTCAGGAGATACAACTTGAATTAGAAATAAAGAAAGCTATATAAACAAGAAAATTAGTGGATCTGAGCTTGAAAATGTAGGTTTTGAAGGGGGAAAATGTATCGCCAATAGTAAGGGGGTCTCATTTGTGTGAAGTCCCAATTAGTCCTCACACCATTTGGGATAGGAGGCCCATTCGTTATGTGGTTCCGACTACCACCATGATAGTTTTACTCTTGGCTATTAAATGAAGAGAAGTTAGTGTGGAAGAAAGAGTGAAATGCTTGAAATGGGGATGAAAACAACCCACTATTGATAACTTGCAAAACATAATAAAAGAATATAACAACAAAATAACAAGAAGGATTATATCTCAAGAAGGAGTTAGTCAACTAAAACCATCTAAGACATACAAAAATGAGAATGTACTAGAATTTTACTACAAATTAGTTCACAATAAATTACTAGTATAGTGTGGAATAAGAAAGAAAAGATTTAAAGAAAATAGATAAAACATAAGCCACAAAGTAGTTCATCAACATATACCCAACATGTAAGCACACATGCACCCATAGTAAAAGTACCGGATAAGCATTACAAATACCATAAAGATGCATGTGAATCGATGCAAATAGTGAAGAACTTCTCATTAATAATGTTGTAAATAATGTCTAGCAGGTCCATCAAAATCTAGTAGTGGAATGTAGGTCATGTTGAAAATAGCAACAAGAAATGATAAAAATAGCATTGCTATAAATAGCAGTTCAGCCAGTGTTGAACATAGCAAAAAGGGATGGAAAATGGAAGTGCTAAAAATAACATTCTATAAATATCATTTCGGGATACCTTCCTATTTTAGTCAGACCCTAAACTAAAATAGTGAAGTAAAATTTAAATTTGATATTAGCATCTGTTTGTAAAATAATTAATTAATTCATCTTGAGTTAATTAGTTAAGAAAATAAAACATGAATTCTATGTGGGGACATGCAACAATTTCTCGATTAATTGAGGAATTTATCCATCAGTTAGAGAGATAAGGATGAGTTATAATATTGAGTTGTAATTAGTTGACTCAGTTACCTGAGTCAAATCCAGTTAGATTAATTCAAACAATTTGTTGAATTAATGTAAGTTCAGTTAGTTAATGCTTGCATGCATGTAACTGCTGCACTTCAGATAACTGAATGATCTCTCATAAATTACTCATGCATGTCAGTTCAGACAAAGACCCAGTTGAGATCAGATGGAGGGGCAGTATACTATCAGTTGCTAGAATATTCCATTATGAATATTCCCTGATGCAGAAGGAATTCTTTCCTTAAGGATTGCACAGTTACTTCTTTAGGTTTTGTGAGTGTGATGAGGCCAATTCACACATGTGGATTCACTAGACCCAAAGAAAAATTGCACAAAGAAATAGGAGGCTTGGAGGGCTTGAGGAGGACATATACCATGTCTATTCAGTCTGTGAGTTGTATTGTTTTTGATTGAAGAGAGAGTAGGATAGCTTGAGAGCTGATTAATTTTGTAACTTGAACAAGATTTCCAGTTGTATGATCATACAAAAATTGGGGTTTTAGGCTGAGGCTTTCCCCAGGTTATTTCTTCTGTGTTATGTGTGATTGATTTCTCATTCTTAGTTATATGTGTTCTCTTAATCTTTCTCAATTCGATTAAGCTTCCGCAAAGTGTTGTAGAAGTAGATCTTGTATTATGTTTTAGTATATTGCATAATCTGTTGATCTACAGTGGGAATTTCTACATGGTATCAGAGCAAAGGTGATCAAGGTGAAGAATAGTATATAAGAAGGAGAAGTCCAAAGTTTGTTGTTCCTGAATATAGAAATCGAGTTCTTATCACATCTCAATTTCACCGATGGTGTTTAGTGGTTTAAGACTCAAGTATGCCCTTGATTGCAACTCGAATTATATAGACTGGAAGGATCACATGGAGGCAGTATTAGAGGATAACAGTCTAAAGGAATTCATTGATCAAGAAGTCCCCAAGCCGACTGATGCTACTCAACTGGCGAAATGGAAGAAATGTGTAGCTAGAGCAAGGAGAATCCTCCTAGAGGGAGTTTGAGACCACATTGTCTCAAGCCTCCATGGGAAGGAGACATTGTTTTCGATGTGGAAAACATTAAAAGATCTATAACTGAACAACAGCGATGAGAGGAAGTTGGTGCTGAAAGACAAGCTTCGTAAGATCAAGTGTGAAAAGGGCAACACGATCTCTACATATCTGAACAATCTCACCACCTGTAGGGATGAGCTTGGAAGTGTAGGGATCATGACCGTTGATGATGAAATGGTAAGTCTTGCACTCCTTGGTCTTCCTAAGAGCTGGCATAGCTACCAAGACTCAGTTAATGAAAGAGAAAAACTACCAGATTGGAAGCGACTTTGGTCGGATTTGATGCAAGAGGAAATAAGAAGAAGCACCAGAGACGGATCCTCATCGAAGCAAGATGATGAGGAAAATATAGCCTTAATGAGTAAGGCAAGGAAATGGAAAGGGAAGATTTCCTATCCCAAATATGGTTCTTCGCATGGTGGGAAGAAGATTGACAAATCGAGTGATGCTTTCATTGCCATGAAGTGGGCCATTATGCTATGAATTGTCCACAGAAGAAATCCAAGAAGGTTTCCTCGAAGGGATCTAATGGTGAGGCACTGGCCTTGCAGTTTGATCTAGATTTCTCGCTTATTGCATGTGTGGTTTCATCCATGGTGGGATGTGTGTGGTACCTGGACAGTGGAGCTTCATTCCACATGTCAAGTGACAAGAATATTTTCAGTACCTTGGAGGAGAAAGATCTCCTGATGCGGATCGAGATGGGTGATGATGGAAAGTACCGTGTTTCAGGTGAAGATACAGTTGTGTTTCAGAGGGAGCATGGAGCTCACATCACCCTGACTAATGTAAAGTATGTACTAGGTCTGAAGAAGAATCTTGTGTCTGTCACTATGCTAGAAGATAAAGGCTATGATGTAGTATTTAGTAAAGGAAAGGTATTCCTGAGGCATATCAGTTCTAGACAGACAAAGTGAATAGGGATTCGAGTTAAGAATCTCTACAAGCTAGAGGTAGATGATTATGCTGCTTTGAGTTCCAAAGCTGAGATGGTGCAGAGCCAAGATGTTGGTGAGATATGGCATAGAAGATTGGGCCACTTCCACCATGGAGCCCTGAAGATCATGTAGCATATTTCTACCAGATTACCCAAGGGAAAACTTGAGTAGATGACTACATGCAAAGGTTGTACCTTGGGTAAGTATGTGAAATATTCCTTTCTGGATCGAGACAGTAGAGTTGGAGCAATCCTGGAGCAAGTTCACCCAGATGTTTGTGGACCTTTATCTACAGCCTCCACTGCTAAACAAATGTACTATGTTATTTTTATTAATGATTTTTCTCGTAGATGCTGGATCTACTTTATGCAAAAGAAGGATCAGACCTTCTTGAGGTTTTGTGAGTTTAATGCCTTGTTAGAGAAAGAATCTGGAAAGAAAATAAAAGCCTTGCATAGCAAAAATGGTGGAGAGTATGTCTCCCAACAGTTTAAATACTTCTACACTGTAGAAGGTATTAAATGGGAATTGACGACACCCCATAACCCACAGCAGAATGGGGTGGCCAAAAGGAAGAACAGATCAATTGTGGGAGCATCTTGACTGATGTTGCATGACCAAAGCCTACCACTACATTTATGGGCTGAGGCATGTAATACAACAATATACTTGCAGAATAGAAGCCTGCACCGTATACTAGGAATGAAGACACCTATGGAGGCCTATTCCAGGAAGTGACCTGATGTAAGTCACTTCTGAATCTTTGGATAATCAGTTTACTATTATGTGACCAAAGATGCCAGGAAGAAGCTAGACCCAATAGTTGAGTTGGGAATACTTATGGGGTACACAGATACACCCCACAACTATCGGGTGTACTTTCCTTCCACTCAAAGGACTATGGTACACAGGGATCTAAAGTTCGATGAGCAAAAATCCATGCAATTATCACTTGAGAGGGAGCTCAAGTTGCATGTAGAGGAGGAATCTTCGGTTCCTAAGGAGGAGGAGCCTTAGATTGATGCAAAGCAACCACATGCAGAGGATCTAGGAGTGGATACATCCACTCATGTTGAGACTTCCAGAGATGGGTGAAAATGCTCAAGGGAAGCTGATAGGTTGGTGCTAGATGCACGAGAGAATGTGGGACAACCATCTTCTCAGTGCAAATAGAGGAGGTCACCTGAGCGATACACTGGTTACATGGCCCTGGTTGGGGAGTGTGTAGATACTAAACCTTCTTCATTCGAGGAGGCAGTGCAGCAACCAGTCTGGGTTGATGCAATGGTAGAGGAGTACAACTTTATCATTTGGAACAGTGTGTGGGATGCTGTCCCAAGGCCTCAGGGCAAGTCAGTGGTGAGTTCCAGATGGCTTTATAAGGTAAATAAGGTAGCTAATGGCAGTGTTGAGAAACATAAGGCAAGGTTTGTTGCCCGGGGTTTCTCACAGGTCAAGGGGATTGACTATAATGAGAATTTTGCTCTCGTAGCAAGGTACTCATCGATTAGATCGATGTTGGCATTATCAGCTCGGATGGGGTGGAAGATCCACCAGATGGATGTTGTTACACTGAAATTTGTCACCATGATTATCTGCAGTTAATATGGCTCCATCAATAGTCATATTATCCTCCTTGTCAAGCCTAATATCTCTGCTCTTCATGTCAA
>APFE030043287.1:0-49679 GCA_000404065.3 Pinus taeda | reverse complement strand
TAAATACAGAGAAAATTTAACTTAAGTAAAACTTAAAATAAAAAAATAAAAGTTGCATGCTGGCACATGGAATGTGTGCATTCGGTTCACTTTCCAATGTTTGGTCTATTTAATAGAAATGAGGAAGATGAGAGATCATTCCTTCCCCCATTCTTTGGGGAGAAAAGTGTGGTGAGACAAAGGATTCCCTGGCAGTAGTACATTGATGAAGGCTTGGGTGTGACCAACTGTAGAAAGATTTTGTTCAGCTAAGCCTATGGTTGGGTGGAGAGTCGTCCCCAAAACTTTGTTGTGGTTATAAAGATTTAAATAACATTTAACTCTGAAATTACAAGGAATATCATTGCTACAGGTAGGTTGTCTTTGCTCTTATTGCTAAAAAATTACTTGCTAATTAGTTGAATAGAGGTGTGTTGATTGTAAATCACATAATTGATCTAATTAGTTGCATGTTTTAATTTCAGGTTGTTACAAGTACAATCTTACCCATATCTGTGCTTCTGTCAATTCCTCCTTATTCGGCTTGAAACAAGCTCCTAATTCCTAATGTAGAGACACACTTTGTTAAGGAAGTATGGTCCCCCTTCCAAGATACTAGCTTTATCTTCAAAGTTAGAAAATATGACTATGAAGAAACCTTTTTGTCCTAGTCCCAAATCCACCTCTCCCTTTGGTTGCCAATTATGTTGTATCAAATGCTCCAATTATTTCTCCATCGGCCAAATTCCTATAAACTTACATATAAAAGGATGATATCTCATGTGTTTCTTGTTATCTTCTAGACATATTGTAGGAATGATAAATCTAGGGTTTTGAGAGGCCTTAGGGATACGTTGACGTCGTAGAACCATTTGCCTCTTATCTCCCAAAATAGGAATTTGAGAGTAACTTGGGGATCCTCCTTATCTACCAAATTTTTCTTCCCCTTGAAAATACATACTAGCAAGAGCATTCCGGGAGGAGGGGTGACCCCCTCCTGCCTTTCAATTCATGTTTAAAGACTCACTATCCTACAATATCTAAGTTTGTGTAGTTTTGAACACAATATTGAAAGTGGGAGAATTCCCAACCCCAATATATGGCTCCCCAAATTCCAGAATTGAATTTTGTAGCCGATCATTTTCAGCACCACCTCACTGTCTTCATCACCTCACGACAAATTATTTTTAATTTCAAATACATTACTAGTAAGAATTTAATGAAGGCTTACTATATTTTCAAACTTGAACGAATGCTTTTCAGTTTATTAAGAAAATTGAAGAGTTATAAATTTATATTTATTAAATATTTAATTAAATATATTATAGATCTATATTTATCAAATATCTAATTGAATAGGTTATAAATTTGTATGTTTATATATCTAATTGAACTTTAAAATATATCTATATAAATTAATTAAAAACAACATTCATATATAAAAAATAATATATATTAACAATTTTATTTTTTATTTTCAAATATTTATGAAAAGAAATACAAAAAAATAAAATTATTTGAAAAAACTTATTTTTAAATTATATATAAAATAAATACAACATGTGAAAGGCCCATGAGCCAATTGTTCATTTTTGTAATGAAATGAGATTGTTAATAACCTGGTAGCCTTCGTCATGGTGACTTCTACGGTGCATGCCAAAAGTGGAAGTATAAATTATTTTATTTGGAATTAAATATATCATCTTCTAACTGATATTTGTTTAGTGTGATATGGACCCTTATTGACCCACAATAATGGAAAGGCTTATTAAATATCATAAATATTTAATCAAAAACCAAATATGAAATGTATGAGAAACTATTAACTATATCACTAACTCATATATTTGCGATATTTTAAAAAATCCTTAACACATTAATTTTTATAACTTAAGATTATAAAATTTTGAATTTTGAATTAAATTAAAAAAAAATGCTCCTTAAACCATTGACATATTATTTGGCAAATTAATTCCTTAGACTTGCGTAATGGAAAAAAAAATCAATTCACATAGCTCGAGACTTTGTACTTGGGAACGTGTGACCTAACATTCTCAATAATAATAAAATCATGGAATGTTTTTGGAGGAGAGGGTGTTTGACTTTATCGGAAATCGGTAATCGATTGGCACATATTATGTTTAAGTGAACGCGTTCACGTGTTACGATTGGAAAATAAAAGTGCGAGCAATATTTCTTGTAAGAGAAACTATTAACTAGTAATGAAACTAGTGAAAGTAACTAATAATGAATGTAAGAGAAACTAGTAATAGTAGCGTGAGAAATTTAATGTAAGAGAAACTAGTAACAAATGATTTTCATTTTAAAGAAATAAAAAAAAATTGAAAACACATCAAAGCGCAACTCTCAAAAATATCATTTAAAAACATGAAGGCACATGAAAGCTCAATTTAAATGGTAATTAAAAGATTGGTTTAAGAAATTATGACTAAAAGATTCGTTTAAGAATTTGAACAAAACAGTCCAAAAAAAAACTTTAAACCAAACTCGACCTTCCTTTTTGCGAACTCTTGAGTGATTATATAGTTGCACTTGATGAATGAAGAATGATACTAATTGGCGATTGAGGAAGCTCTACAGAGGAGGAGGAAATTCAAATGAGAGGGAAAGGCAGTAGGTGATCAAGGTAATTTTCTACTCTAATTTGTTTGTTTGTTTAATTCATTCCACATGGAATTTTGAGTAACCTGACAAATTTTGTTTCTGTATTCACTCAATGACATGGACTCTCCTATCTCTTTCTTTCTCTCTCAAGCACTTTGATGTAAAGTTGTATGTCTTATGGAGTGCTCCATAAATGTAGTGTTTTATGCATGAATGTACTATGTAGTGTTGTTGTATGCTTGCAATGTGTTGTGTTGTGGAAATGTGTTGTGTGTGTGCAAATGTTTGTGTTATGTCTCTCTAGATTTATATCAATTGAGAGATAAAGTCATGGTCGAGGAGAATATGCAACAGTGGTTTAAGGGCCAACTTGATTAACAGATAAGGCTTTTAGAGTGAGTGGGTATCTATGTCAATATTTTCTTCAATTATTTTTAAATGCATTCCTACACCTTTTTTCAGTTTGTTTTTATGATGAGTTGGAATTTCATATATAGGAGCTAGAGCATGGTTTCTAGTGCTTTTCCAGTAGAGAATGAGGAATTTCCAGTGCTTTTACAACCACCAATTTCTAGAGTTTCAACCACAAAAGAAGGATGGTTAAGAAGCAAGGTTAGTATTCTTTGTTGATTTCCTTGTTCTTCTTATAGGCAAGGGTAAATCTCAATAGAGGTTTAGTTGTTTATTTTTAGAAAGACAAAACCACACATATCATATAAATGGCATGCCCTATTTATTTTTTGGGGTTTAAAGAAATCAAACCCTGGAATATCTATGCCCTTATAGGTAGGTATTCCTTTCCTTTATTCCACGACAAGAATGGTGGGTGATCCTTACCTTGCAACTAGGGATGGAGTGCTTATATGTTCTTTCCTTAGACTAGTAATCAACTATGGAATGGTTTTGTGTTTCTTATGTAACAATCCTATAATTGGTTGGGAATATGTGCCTTTAGCGGAATTTAGCAGGGAGATTCACTTTCTACTAGATATCCTTCCTCTATTATTTTCATGATATTTTATTGAGAAATACCTATGTAAGATAGTGGTATATCCTTGCTTAAATTAGTAGTGGTAGATCCCTTGAATGCTTGGCGTTTCCTTGACTAGAGAGGTAGGCATAGGCTACCCGGTTACATTTTTTGAACGATACCCAGAGAAAGACATAGAATTCAGGGTAACAAAATAACTAGGATAGAATAGTTACAGATAAATCAAGACCTAGGTTACAGATACAATAGTCCTAGTCACATATTTATTGAGATCCAGATTATGTAACCTTGAGTAACATATAAACCCAAAAAGAGTTAGATTCTTGAGAGTGATATCCTGATGCTTATGACTGTCTGAGTCTTTGGAGAGCCAATTGCTCTAGATCGAGGTCGAGATCAAGATTGACTAATTGCATTGTATGAGAAATAACTTTTATTTTCCCTAAATTACAACTGAATATAAAGAAACTACAACCCAATGAAATAAATAGAATGGAAGAAAATTTAGTTCACATCCAGCTTACGATGCTTAATGGGTTGGTACTCTAAAGGCGTTCACAACACAAAATCTTTAAAATATCTTCAGAACACAAAATCTTCAAAGTACAATGAAAATAACATGCATTGGAAAAGAGGAATTTAGAAGAAGTTTCAACTATAATGAATCCTAAGAATAGCCTCGTAAAATCCAAACGATGTTGTAAAAGGCCACCATAATATGAATAGAAGAGCTTAACCGATAGAAAGAAAAATCGATAACTCTGAAGTTGTAAGTGCTTAAGACGAAAATAATAAAACACTTTCAATAAAGGAGCACGAAGATAATATGATGAGTATATGAATTACATTTGAATTTAGATTTATTTACAGTGATGTAGGATACTGTACAACACAATGGGTTTCTCATTATGTAAATATTATGAATGGGAAAATAATTTTTTTAACTTAGGTATTAAGTGTTATGTATTAACCTAATGAATTGTTTATTGCCTTTACATATTTGTAATGAGCCAATTATTGACCTTGTGATTAGTTTTTGTCATTTAATAATCTCAAACACAATGCCAACTGCTAATACTATTACATATCAATCTTACATAAGTATCAGTGTTACACCTTTTGTGAAACTACCAGCTAAAACCATCCAACTTTGATTGATTGGATTTTATAGTTCTATGAACGAATTTGACCATTATATATATGTGTGTTAATGGGATTACTTAATTAGATTTTCTAGCCTTCCATAATGTTCATGGATAGGAGCCAATTGTTTTTTTTTAGATAGTTATTTTCCTACTAATTCCTTTGTTTTTCAATGTCCAACCAATGTCCAGCCTGACATATTAGACATGGATCACCTTTCGATCCTTCAATATCTTATGGTGTTGGCATTCCTTGGAAAATGAGCTTCCTAATAAAACAGGATTGTTAGGGTCCAACCCTAACCCCGTTATTTAGGTAATAGGGTCGATTCATAGTTATAGTTAGTTAAAGAGTCAATAAAGCCCATATCAATAAATGTAAGTGGTTGACCCGCATTTAAAGAAAGGGACCACAGTTAGTTGCAAATGGACCATGGTATTAGATAGATGGTATTAAGAGAACCATGGTATTGACCCATGGTATTGCATGTATGAATCCTATATAAAGGATAGAGACTCCCCATAGAGGAGCTTGTGTTTTATTTTGTAATTGAACTCTGCTCTATTGGAGGTTGCCCCCTTGAAGAGGCAAGTGAACATTGCTTTCATCTCTGAATAATAAAATACTTGCTGTTATTTTTCATTTTTTTCTATTTTCTGGGTTATGTTTCTTTGTATATTTGGTATTCTGGCATCTTCTCATTGGTGAAGAGCATAACAAGTGGTATCAGAGAACTTTCCAAGGCCGGTAGTATCTCCATTTTTAGCAGATTTTTTTTCTAGAGACATGTTTTAACGTCTTTAAACCACGAGATCTGTCGTTGAGTGCATAAACCTGTGGATTTGGGGAGGCATGCACACAGGAAATACAAGAGGTGGTCACGCTTGTTGGACTCCCTTGTAACCCCTATGTGTACCCCTTCGAGTAGTAACGCATTAGATAGAACCACGCATGGTCTGTCTTCCACGTACCCTCTAGGTATATCAAAAGCCCCCTAGGCTCACCTAAAACCTAGTCGTAGATAAACCGTTGGCCGTCTTGCTACTACAGTACACTGAGAACAGCACTTAGGGAGATTACACTCGCGTATGATAGGGTAGTCGGTTAGTACATCTAAGGGTATGGTTGCTCCTCCTTAGTTAGTGCCCTGAAAGATTGGGCCGAGTACTACTATTGGACCCTTATGCATATTACGATGTTTAGCACCTGACACTCCTTGAGACCATAGTTCCCTCGTCTCTCTGAAGATCATCCATTATCTTCTTTGCCAGATTAGATCTAGCAGTTGGGGTTATGTTGCCGCTGCAGCAATCAGATCCACCAGTTCACGGTCTAACACCACAATACCATTCAGATCTAGCAGCTGGGGTTCTGTCATCACCACAGTCCAACTCACATTCAGTAGTTGAGAGTTTCGCAGATAGATCTGACCATTTGTGCAGGGAGGCTTGTGGCTCCTATTCCTTGGGGCAATTCTCGTGGGACATTGGGAAGGATTAACTTTTCTGGATATTGGCCACTGTAGTATTGATAAGTGAGGAGTAAAACTCCTTTCAGAGTAAAAAAAAAATTGAAAACAAAAGAAAAAACAAAAACAAACAAAAACAAACAAATCGGGATGCTTATAAGAGACGTATCCCATAAGAATCAGGGACTGAGCAGAGCGAGCTTGTACCATTCACTTGTTAGCTTCAATTTTTGGGTGGTCCCAAAGCTTTTCAAAGTGACCACAAGTGACCCTGATCTGTGTATGGTACAAACTAGAGCTCAAGCCATGGCTAATGTGAAGATCAAGACCATTAAAAAATATTTGGCTACTTTAATGGAGTAGATACAGACATTAATGACCACAGTCACAAGGGGAAAGTCGGCGTTGTAATCAGAGGCATATGGTTTTAATGAAGATCTTGAAGGAGAATCTAGCCATCATCTTCACTTCCATGGAAATCACCAACATTCCCACCTTCGACCACCTGAGCTGGACATGTACAAATTTGATGGCTCTAATCTAATAGTATGGGTAGCACAAATGGACCAATATTTCACTCAGAATAACATCGTAGATGATGAAACTAAACTACATGTGGGAGGCCTTTACTTGGACCAAGAAAGATGGCAATGGTGGCAGTGGCATTAGAAATGTTATCCAAGGAAAATTACTTGGCAGACATTTGCAAAATCCATTTGTGACCACTTTGACCGTGAATCTAATTTTTTGGGTTGTCTTAATAAGCTCAGATAGACAGGCACAGTAAATGACTATATTACACCCTTTGAGACATTTGCCTTCTGCATAGTAGGTCTGGGAGATGAATTCTACTTGGAATGTTTTATAAGTGGTCTCAAAGAAGCCATCCAATCCCATGTCCGGATTCACCACCCATCCACATGGATGGAAGCTTGTACAAAGGCTATCAAAGTAGAACATGCTTTAGATGCCTAGTTACCTCGTCCAAATTTCATAGCCAAGGGATGCCCTATCCAGGCTCAAGGCGCTACCCAAACACTTAAGATTTAAAAGGTGTCCCCCATAGAAATGGTTGAAAGAAGAAGATTGTGTTACTACTGTGATGAAAAATACTTCCCGGGGCATAAATCCAAGGAACCCAAATTCTTTCAAATTGATGCTAATTATCACAATTCATCTGAGGAAGCCCCACCCTTTGAGGGACCAAAGGAGGAAGATGAGGACAATGAGCAAGACAATGAGCTCCCAGCTACGCCAGAAGAACTAGTTATCTCACTCCATGCTTTGGCAGGCTTTTTTTCTCCCCAAACTCTCAAAATCAGAGGTTTTATTAAACATCGCCTTGTAGTAGTATTGACTGATAGTGGAAGCATGCATAACTTTATCCATCAAAGAGTTTTTGAAGCTATCCATTGTTTTGTTAGAGGAGTGTCTAATTTCTAGGTTCAAATTGTTGATGAGGGGACAATGAAATGTGAATGCCGTTGTGAAAATATCAAACTTCAGATGGGAGATTACCACCTAAAGACCCACATGTTTGCCATCAACATGGGTGGTTGTGAAATTTTCTTGGGTGTTGAATGGCTCCGCACACTAGGCCCAATCACAATGGATTTCCAAGAGTTATATATGAGCTTTAGACATAATGACCACATGCATACCCTCCACAGACTCTAGGCAGGTGCTTCTTCTATCATCAGCTCGCATCGAATGGAAAAGTTGTTGAAAAAGGGACATCGTGGAGTTATCACCAAATTTAATGCCATCCAGGCCATCAAGCCCACTACTCTTCATATTCATCTTGATATGCAACATGTCTCAAACCGCCATCCGCAGGTCTTTGACAAATCTGATGAGCTTCCACCCTCTAGAGGGGAACATGATCATAGCATCACTTTGATCCTCAGGGCACAACCACCGAATGTGTGCCCATATAGATATCCTTTCACCCAAAAGAATGAAATTGAAAAAGTCATCAAGGAACTCCTGGAATATGGTGTCATTTGTCCTAGTATCAGTCCTTATTCATCACCTATGGTCATGGTGCTCAAGAAACATGGGGAATGGCGCATGTGTCTAGGCTTCAGGGCCCTCAACAAGCTCACTGTCAAAGATAAATTCCCTATCTCAATTGTTGATGATTTGCTAAATGAACTAAATGGTGCTCAATTCTTTACTAAGCTAGATCTTCGCTTGGGCTATCACCAAATACTCATGAAATAAGTAGACATTCCCAAGACTACTTTCCGAATTCATGAAGGCCATTATGAATATCTGGTCATCCCATTTGGTCTTTGTAATGCCCCATCCACTTTTCAGGGCCTCATGAATCACCTGCTCAAACCATATCTCAGAAAATTTGTCCTCATTTTCTTTGATGACATTATCATCTACAGCATCACATGGAAAAAACATCTTTGGCATGTAGACCTGCTCTTGCCACTGCTTCGGAAGCATAAATTATTTGTCAAATTGTCCAAGTGCTCTTTTGGCATGGAAGAAGTCAAGTATCTGGTGCACATTGTGGGGCATGAAGGTGTCAGGGTGGATCCCAAAAATATCTGGGCAATGTAAGATTGGCCGCAACTAAAGACCTTGAATAGTTTGAGAGGATTCTTGGGTCTCACCAGCTACTATTGCAAATTTGTCTGGAATTATGGTTGCATTGTTAGACCCCTCACTCACCTTCTCAAGAAAAATTCATTCCTTTGGACTAATGAAGCGTAACAGGCATTTATGGCTCTCAAACAAGCCATGTCTTCCACTCTCGTATTGGCACTACCCGACTTCACTAAATCTTTTGTCATTGAATGTATCACTTTAGGTATGGGTATTGGGGTTGTCTTAATGCAGGAAGGTCGACCCTTGGCTTTCACCAGCCAGCAACTAAGCTGGAAACATCTGGGATAATCTACCTATGAGAAGGACATGATGGCCATCTTACATGCAGTAGATACCTAGCGACCATACTTATTGGGGCATCATTTCCAAATCTGCATAGACCATCAAAGCCTCAAATATTTTTTGGAGCAATGGTTATCCTCGCCACAGCAAAATAAATGGCTAGCCAAAATGCTAGGACATGATTATGAGATAATTTACAAGAAAGGGTGTGAAAATGTAGTAGTGGATGCTTTATCACGCCAATTTTAGGATGACAACACCTTGCTAGCAATCTCTCTTCCCATTCTAGATTGGATTGATGAAGCCCACAAGGAATGGTTTTCGCATCCTTCTCTCTCCCAACTCATTAATAACATGTGAGCAGTCCACAATGGGCTACTCTTGGAAGGATGAGATTCTTCGCTACAAGGATAGAGTGGTCATATCACCGACATCCATGCTCAAAATGCACATTTTGGTAGAGTTGCACTCACCTCCCACTATAGGCCATGCAGGCTTTCTGAAGACTTATGCTCACACTCGTCATTCCTTCTTTTAGACAGGCATGAAAAATGACATTCTTACTTTTGTAGCTAAATGTGATGTGTGTCAATGCCACAAAGGAGAAACAATCAATTCCCCAGGCACTTTACAACCATTGCCCATCCCTACCTCAATCTAGATGGATGTTTCTATGGATTTCATTACCGGTCCTCTGAAGTCAGGCAACAAGTCAGTCATCATGGTGGTTGTGGACAGATTTTCTAAGTATGCTCATTTTTGCACCCTACCCCACCCATTTACCCCCACTTTGGTGGCTCAATCTTTCATGGACTAGATCTTCAAACTACATGGCATGCCCACTTCCATTGTGTCTGATCGTGACCCAGTCTCCACCAGTGACTTTTGGAAAGAACTTTTCAAGCTACAAGGCACCCAACTCCAACGAAGTGCTTCCTATCATCCCCAAACTGATGGTCAAGCTGAAGCAGTCAACAAATGTTTGGAGACCTACCTTAGGTGCTTCACTTCAGAAAAGAAACATCAATGGATATAGTGGTTACCTCTAGTTGAATGGTGGTATAATACTAACTATCATGCCACCACCAAGATGACTCCATATGAAGTAGTTTATGGTCAACAACCACCTTCACCTACTTCTTATATACCTGGATGCTGAAGGTGAAAGAAGTGGATCAACTCCTACAAAACCATGTAACCATGCTAGCCTGTCTCAAACAGAATCTCCATCAAGCTCAGAATCACATGAAGCAACATGCAAACCAACATCATTCAGAGCGCACATTTCAAGAAGGGGATCAGGTATTCTTGAGGCTACAACCATACAAGCAAATATCACTCAAAGACAAGGGCCATCAGAAATTATCTCCAAAATTCTACGGACCTTATCAATTACTTCAGCACATTGGAGAAGTGGCCTACAAGCTAGCCTTGCCACCAACTAAAAAAATCCATCCCATCTCCATGTATCATGCCTCAAGAAAGTGGTGGGGAACAATTGCAGAATTCAAACCAGTCTACCTAAATTGGATGAAGAAGGTTTAATCTGGATCCTACCTGAATAGGTACTCAACACACGGGAGTGACATCTACGCTTCTGCAAGATCAAGGAAGTCCTCGTCAAGTGGAAAGACACCTCTCCAGAAGATGCGACCTGGGAACTAGCCACTATTATTCAACAGTTTCAGTAGCTTCAACCTTGAGGACAAGGCTATTTTTATGGGGGAGGGCATGTTAGGGTCCAACCCTACCCCCCTTATTTAATTAATAGGGTCGAGTCATAGTTATAGCTAGTTAAAGAGTCAATAAAGCCCATATTAATAAATTGTAAGTGGTTGACCTGCATTTAAAGAAAGGGACCACAGTTAGTTGCAAATGGCCCATGGTATTAGATAGATGGTATTAAGAGAAACATGGTACTGACCCATGGTATTGCATGTATGAATCTTTTATAAAAGATAGAGACTCCCCATACAGGAGCGTCATATTTTATTTTGTAATCGAGCTCTGATCTATTGGAGGTTGCCTCCTCAAAGAGGCAAGTGAACATTGCTTTCATCTCTGAATAATAAAAGACTTATTGTTATTTCTCATTTTGTTATGTGTTCTATGTTGTGTTTCTTTGTATATTTGGTATTCTGGCATCTTCTCGTAGGTCAAGGGCATAACAAGGATCCACTTCGTAAAATAGAGGGATGACCCTCCCGTGCAATTGGGACACTTAGTTGAGACACCACATAGAGGATGTGTAGTTTGGGGAGAAAATATTGCAGTCAATGGCATGGTTTATGGTCGTATTCCTATCCTCCCCTTTCCTTAGTTAATGGGCATCATGGAATACACATATTTATTTGGTAGTTGTGAGGGATCTATAGAGATGATCTACAAAGCCATTCATGACATCTGACCCTCTAGAGCTTAGAAACACACCATATCTCCATGCTCTCCACATTCCCACTACCATTAAAAAAGAAATAGATCAATTTGTTTCTCAGAAACACCTCATATTTGCATGCCCTCCACATTTCCACTGTCATTCAAAAAGAAACAAATTAATTTGTTAGCTTGAGAAGGTGTGATTCAGGAAATCTTATAGGGAGATACCCAGCTTGGAGGTTAAGACTCAAGCATTATATGGAGCATTTGACTAAGTGCATCATGGATCGCTTTACGAGGAAACTAGATGCTAAGTGCGTCATGAAGTGTTTTGTGAGGGAAACTATACACTTTTGGTTTGAGAATCATTTTAGTTAGTAAACTAGATAGACAATGCGTAAATCCCTACCTAGCCACTTATCCATTACCAGGTTAATCCAGGTGGAGAACCAATTGACCAAATCTCAGTTGAACCAATTGAATGAATCCCATAATTACCAACAATAGGAAGGGAATGTTAGGGAAATGGTAGACCAAATTCCTAGTGTTGATTGTGCCCATTTAATATAATTTAATATTTAAAAGTGATTATAAATTAAAATTATTTTATTAAAATATTATTTAATTTAAATACATTTAAAAAATTAAGTATGAGATATTTATCGAAATTTAAAATTAACATAAATAATAATAATAAAGATTTATGAAAACTTAAATATACATTAATCAGAATAGTTTAAAATAATAATACATTTTTAAACAACTTCCTTAAATTGTATATAGGATGAGATTTCCAACATCTTCTCACAAGTTGCGAAAAACGAACATCCATAAAATATTAAAATGTAACTAGAGTTTCATTGTTTAACAACTTTTAACAATTCTATGACTCATTGTCTATGTAGTTTATACTCAACCAAAACAAACAAATGCAAGTATTTATAAAAACATAATGAGTTGTTAAAATTATAAATTTAATACCATAAGTGTATATGAAAAGAATTTTTTGTTTTTTTATTTTATTTAGAAAAATAACAACATTATTTACTCATACTCTATAGATTTTTCATACATATCCTTACTTTGTACCGCACCAGAACATCTAAGAACATCTACAGGTAGAGACCACACTGAGAGGCCCTCGTATAATCCCCATTACAAAAAATCATCATAACTGCTCGCCCACACCAGCATAAGGAGCATGTCCCCATGCTCAATAGGAAACATAAAATGCCAAAATATACTCGAAACATAGAAAGAGAGAACTAAAAAATGTGGCAAGTCAAAAAAACTACAACAATATCATAAATTATAAAATAGTAATACTGGGTGAAAATATTGGTAATTAAAAGATTGGTTTAACGAATAGTAATTAAAATATTTCTTAAAGCTAAATTAGAATACACATATTTATTTGGTAATTGTGAGTGCTTTGTAGAGATGATCTACGAATCCTTTCATGACATCTGACCCTTTGAAGCTTAGAAACACGCCATATCTCCATGATCTCCACATTCCCACTACCATTAAAAAAGAAACAGATTAATTTGTTTCTCAGAAACACCTCATATTTGCATGCCCTCCATATTTTCACTATCATTCAAAAAGAAACAAATTAATTTGTTAGCTTGAATAGGTGTGATTCAGGAAACCTTATATGGAGCTACCTAGCTTGGAGGATAAGACTCAAGCATTAAATGGAGCATTTGACTAAGTGAATCATGGATCGCTTTACGATGAAACCAGATGTTAAGCACATCATGAAGTGTTTTATGAGGGAAACTAGACACTTTTGGTTTGGGAATAATTTCAATTAGTAAACTAGATAGACAATGCGTAAATCCATACCTAGCTGCATATCCACCACCAGGCTGGGACCAAGATGCAAATCCAGGTGGAGAACCAATTGGCCAAATCTTAGTTGAACGAATTGAATGAATCCCATAATTGCCAACAATAGGAAGGGCATATTATGGAAATGGTAGACCCAATTCCTAGTGTTCATTGTGCTCATTTAATATCATTTAATATTTAAAAGTGATTATAAATTAAAATTATTTTATTAAAATATTATTTAATTTAAATAGATTTTAAAAAATAGAAGTATGAGATAGTTATCTAAATTGAAAATTAACATAAATAATAATAGATTTACGAAAACTTAAATTTTAACATAATACATTAATCATAATAGTTTAAAATAATAATACACTTCTAAACAACTTCCTTAAATTGTATATAGGATGAGCTTTGCAACATCTTCTCCCAAGTTGCGAAAAACGAACATCCATAAAATATTAAAATGTAACCAGAGTTTCATTGTTTCACAACTTTTAACAATTCTATGACTCATTGTCTGTGTAGTTTATACTCAACCAAAACAAACAGATGCAAGTAGTTATAAAAACATAATGAGTTGTTAAAATTATAAATTTAATACCACAAGTGTATATGGAAAGAATTTATTATTTTATTATTTTATTTAGAAAAATAACAACATTATTTACTCATACTCTATAGCTTTATCATACATCTCCTTACTTTGTTCTGCACCAAAACATCTAAGAACATTTATAGGCAGAGACCACACTCAGAGGCCCTCATATAATCCCCATTACAAAAAATCATCATAACTGCTGGCCCACACAAGCATAAGGAGCATGTCTTCGTGCCAAATAGGAAACATAGAATGCCCAAATATACTAGAACATTAGAAAGAGAGAACTAAAAAATGTGGCAGGTCAAAAAAACTACAACAATATCATAAATTATAAAATAGTAATATTGGGTAAAAATATTGGTAATCAAAAGATTGGTTTAATGAATAGTAATTAAAATATTGGTTAAATCTAAATTAGAACACAATGGTCCAAAAAATAAAGCATAAAACTCATGCATGCCCTAGTCATTATATACTAGCGAGCCTAATGAATAAAAAAGGAGAGGGGTCGGTGATTGTGATGAACGAAGAATGAGAGGAAATTCACGAATGAATAGGAGGCAGTCCAAAAATGGTAGTAGGGTGATCGAGTGGATTATTCATGGAGAGAGTAATTTTTGTTCCCTTTAATTTGTTTTTATATCTCTCTATTTATTCAATTGGTTAACCAGGGAAAGGAAGTAGGCGATTGAGTGATTTTATGTAACCTCACAAATTGTTTTCTCTGTTGCATATATAGGTTAAACATGGGTGTTATTTCTCTCTCAAGCACTATGATGTGAATTTGTCAGTATTATGGAGTGCTCCATAAATGTTATGTGTAGTGTTGTATGCATCAATGTCCTGTGTAGTGTTGTGGTATGCTTGTAATGTGGGTTGTGCCTTGTGTAGTGTGTGAATGTTTGTTTTGTGTGTCTGTTAATTGAGAGAGAAAGTCCAAGCTAAGGATAATATGCATTGGTTGTTGAAGGGCCAACTTAATAAACAAATAATGCATTCAAACAGAGTTGGTACTCATTGCAATATGTTCTTGAATTACTTTTAAATTCATTCTCAGCCCTTTTTTATGATGAGTTGGAATTTTATATACAAGAGCTAGAGCAAATGTTTCTAATGCTTTTATAGCAAAGAATGAGGAGTTTCAAGCTCCTTTGGAATAACCAGTTTGCATAGTTTCAATAAAAAATGAAATATTTCTAAGAAGCAAGGTTAGTATGCTTTGTGAATGGCCTTATTCTCCTATGTTTCTTCGTGCAGTTTATGAATATCTATATGATATATTTACAGAACATGTCCATTGCAGAATAGATTTTCGAATTGAGTCAGTTTTAGTCCTCTATGTCGATTTGAGTTCACATAAGTGTTGAGGATGTTCACATGTGAGGTATTAGGTGGTTTTCCGTGTAACACGTTAGGTTGCCCATCAGTATTTTTGGCTATTGACAACATTGTTCTCTCCAAACCCACAATTGAGCTCCTCATTTTCTCCTTTTCATGGTTGGGATATTTGTTAGAGCACTAGCCTCTCCAACACTGAATTGAGCTCCTCATTTTCCCATTTCATGGCTGCATTGTTTGTTACAACATTTTTCTCTCCAAATGCTTAATTGAACTCCTCCTTTTCTCATTTCATGGTTGGGTTTCCTTTTACAACATTGGTCTCTCCAAACCCCCAATTGAGCTCCTACTTTTCTCATTTCATGCCCGTGCAGCCAATTGACCCATATCCATAAGAGGTGCATAACCCGATCAAGCTGAAGTTTCCTAAACTAAGAGGTTGGGTATATATTAACCCTATGAAGAATATTTTGTGTGGGTATATTAAGCATATTAATAGAAGGTTGTTTAGTCAGTTGATATGCACCACCAAAAACCTACATATAGAGAGGCACCACCAAAAACCTTACAAAATCATATCTACACATTCACAAGAAAGACCCAACCCTCTTTGTTGATTGTGAAATTCATAAGCTACAACTCGAAGAAACCCCAAAAATTCTAGCCATAGGGCTTAGCAAGAAAGAAGTTCCTGCTTCATAGCCTACATAACTAGTTTAGGATCTAATTCTAGACACATAGCTACGTAGCCTAGTTAGAAATCCAATTGTATTTTAGACGAAAAATTCTGTTTAATACAACGATTCAATGAAAATTTTGATTTATTAAGAAATTAGGGTGAAATTACTTTTGATGGTGTTTCCTCCATTGTATTTTCAATAAAATTCCTGTCAAAGAGTGTGGGTGTCATAGAAATTGTACTCCAATAGCAAGAAATTGTACTTCGTTTTGAATATCATTTAAAACTGATTCTGCAGATGGTTGTGATTGTGTGGGGATGTGTATTGCTATGGTTGTTATTGTTTGGGGATGCATGTTGGAGTTTCAGGAGATGCCATATTTTAGTGGATAGATATGCTTGCTTTTTCAAGGGCTTTGATGATTAGATTTTTGTTGAAATATAGTTTTTCATAGAGGTGCAACACTTGGTAATGATAATATAGATACTAATGTTGGGTCTACTTAACACTTATTCTAATTAAATGGCCAGTGTATAGAACGTTGAATCAGGTATTATCGATATTGTTGGAGTTTTTGTTTATTAGTGGTTATGAAAAATAGTCCAAGTATTCTGGACTAAGTAATTTTTTATGATTTTTTATAATATCTAAAAGTGATTATTAATTAAAATTATTTTATTAAAACCAAGCCAAACAAGAAACCTAGAATACCACAATATAGTACCAAGCCACATAGGAAACCTAGAATACCCCAATACAATTCCAAGCCACATAGGAAATATACTCGAAGTCAATGCTTTACTAATGCTAAGGGCAACAAGATATGCATATAAGAATCACACATTACAGTACTTGCAATCACATAATTGATCGAGTGATCAAAGAGTTTGCCATGAATGGTAACAACAGTTGTAATTATTTTTACAAAAAATATCATCATATTTTCTCGACCCATAAAGAGCGCGGGCTCATTGGAAATTTCACGTGTATCACTGAGTTTAGTTCATTCATAGTGAGAAAACCGTCAAGTTTCAATCAATATAAAAATTTCATTGCACAAACAATTGTGATTAGTACTCATGAGTTTGATGCCATATGACAACTATCAATCAATAGTTCTGTGTTTAGTGCTCAACACTTTTCAATCAGTAGTCATAGTTATGTTGTAGCATGGGTTATATTATATAAAGTTGATAATGGTACTTGTTGATTTTACATTTTTTCTCCATAGACAATTGTCAATGGGAAATCAAAAGTTAAATATGTAGACAAGTGTTGATCATAGTGCAAAGCGTTGTGTGAATGGATTGTTTTCTTTTTAGAAATTTCCAATTAGCATCACTAGTTTGATTTCTATGTATCATGTAATCAATTCAATTTTACACCTAAATTGAACTTTAATGTTGCTATGGGTTATGGGTTATAATGGATTCCTGCTGCGATGCTTAGTGGAAGGAAATTGCACACAGGAGCTAAATTCTTTCTATCTTGGGCTATTGTGAATTGATTCTAATGGTTTATATATAATAAATGTCAATGATATATATTAAATGGGTTCTTTCATTGTATTCGGTTCTTGTAAGTAGTAAATTATTAAAGTCCTTGTGGATGAAAATGTGCAATTTCCAACCATTAGTCGAGACTTATGAGTTAGTTTTATGGAGAGTTGTGCTATTTGCATGAATAACATGGGAACAAGTACATGTACAAGTTCTCCTGGATTTTAGTCTAATGTTTAGTGGAAGGAAATATTAAGTCAATTGTGATATAAGTTCAATTCGTGAGCTATGTCAGTTAGTAGTTTTGAGTTTGAGTTCATTGGAAATTACATTGGATGTGTTCATTCCATGTTTAGCAATTGTTGAAAGCTCAATCCTTGACCTATGTCAGTTAATAGTTTTGAGTTTGAGTTCATTGGCAATTGCATAGGATGTGTTCATTTCATGTTTAGAAACTATTGAAAGCTCACATAACTAGTTAGTCATCAAGAGGAGGTCATAACTGGTTATGAGATGAACCCATTAGCTGAGTTGGGATCAAACCCGATGAAATGCCAATACTCGTGATGGTCTCCTCGAGCGAGCTCATCTTCTTCTTCATTTGAGTGAGGACCAACTACAACATGTGTTTAGTAATCCACTTCCTAGTGTCTGCAACTATTTCCCTTGGTAACGATGGTGGTACCATCCCATCAAACAAGTACATGAACTTCCCTACTCTAATTTTCCCTATGAGCCCTGACCACGATCTGACCTTTGCATGAAAACCTTCAGCTGATAACACGAATTTCTTGGCCCACATTTGAAAGGTATGCTGGTGACTGTAGTGTGGCCTTATGAAGGTGTTCCCATGAGAAGTCCTAAACTAAATTGTTGTTGAATATTTATTCAACAGCCAACTGGGGATCCTTTTGGTGGCTTTGATTACCTCAAAAATTTTGACATACCAACCTCCAAATGAAGCCTCATTGATTTCTTTACTACTCGAGTCCCCCGAAGTCCTCTATGGAACATATCAAAGAGCCAAGGGTTGGTCCTCTGAGATTAAAGCTAAGTATTTGCCCTCTAGTGGGCACAACTTCCACATTGCTAAAGAAACTACTAAATAACCAGAGATGAAGTTCATGGTCTACTTCTAAACGTCTTCACAGGCTTCAAACAACTCATTAAGGAGAAAAGTACACCAGTTCAGTTGGGTGCCCTTTGTACAATGTTACATGACCGATATCGTGTCTAAGGAGCACTCGTTCTTTGAGAAATGGTGCATCAAATTCCTTGAAATGATATAGCAAGTGAACTCAATTTTCTCCTTGTTAATCAGGTTGATGCGCACTACCTTCCCCCTCTCTTGGTGTTGTACTTGGAATAGTAGTTGACATCCCCCTCTTTTAGAGCTCTTTTCGAATTTGTCTGGAACGATGTCAAAACCACATCTCCTATTCCTGATAAACCTATATGTCTCTGAATTTCGACCTCGCGAATTGGATATTCCCTATCTAGCCAGAGCAACCCATTGTGAATCCTACTGACCAATAATTTAGTGCATTATATTGCTACAAGAGTTGTGCCAGACATAGGAAAACTTCTCAAATGTAATAGAGAAGACCGTTGGATTCCCCTGTAGGCGTTATTGACCTTGATTGTTGATGTATCGTCCTCCTTTGTGACTAGTTCTGTATATACTTCACGCTTTAGAGTTAGGAATTGAAAGGAATCTGACAAATCATTATCAACAAGCATGGATTTATCATATTTTCCATATAGAGGATTTGTAACTGAAATTCTTTCGGCCAACCCAACCTCAAGAACAGAAATAATTTCCTTTTTTATGATGGAACATCACTCATAGACTAAAATCACTGGTGGTCAATAGTAAATCCTTGAATGATGGCACTAAGAACTAGATTGTGACTAGAATGGCTTTATCACCTTAGCTTCAGGCTCTGAGAAATTTGGCATTTCCATACAAAATAAGTATAGCACCCTGACATGAAGTTTCTGATGAGACTCACTAACTAATTACTACGACAACTTTCCCTATGAAAACTTGAACATGTCAATTCATTGTCAGCTAAGCTAGCCCTAACTTGGCTAACATACTTCTAAAAAATGAAAGGTGGAGTTCATGGATTATTATGCTTATCATAATGGAAGACATTTAGGCAGGGAAAATTTTAAGGATACAAATTTATTTTAAATTTTAGAAAACTTGGCAAATTTTACTAGTTGCTAACATGCAAAGTATAAAATGTTTGAAGATACTTTTGTAAAAATATTCAAATTTATAATGATTTTATATAGTGTTTGTAAAATTTTGGCAATTTTACAGTAAAATAATTTTATACTATAAAATTTGGGCTAATCATTTTTATAAAAAATGGAAACTGGTGAAACCTTTTTTTGGAAAAAACATGGAAAATTAGCCCATCTGCAAATATTAGCCCCTAAAATTTTCCCTGCATTTAGGAATTAATTTTTTGCGGTGTGGTGACATTGAAGCCGAAACTGAGACTGATTTCCTAGAACCTTATTGGATATTTTTTTAAAGATTGACTTATGAGTGTAGGTTAAAGATGAAAAAAGAAAATAAATAAAATACTTGACACAGTAAATGATGACGCGAGTAACTGACTCCTACTAACTTCTCCTAATCCTACCTATGATCCTCTTTCGAAGACCCAACCAATTGTGAGTAGCAATATTTGATGTGTGGAAGGGTTTCAGGTGTGTGCCATTCACTCACCCTGCGAAGAGTACTCCAACTAGTTGCGTGATCTTGACAACTCCAGACTCCCTAATTTACGCAACAATGAACAGGCATAACCATTGCATTTGTAGCTTGCCCAGAAACTTCAGGAACTTACTTTCATATAATAAAACATGTGCAACGACTGTAAATGCCTTATTCTTGATGTGCCTATCATGACATGCTTTTTTCCTTCTCTGCTCGACCATTCGGTGAAAATATACTAGGAACCATGCTTCATCAAGCTCTAATAGTTAATATAATCACTTCCAGAGTGAGGCATCCTCCATCATTTTAGGGGCATGGCTGATAAAGATGATTGGAATCATATTCTGTCAGAACCATGACTTCTCGTCCATACACAAGTTGGAAGGGTGTTTGTTTGTGTAGTCACTTCACTGTTGTGCGATATGCCCATAGTGTTGTTGGAACCTTCTTGTCCCAATCATCTCTATTGATAGAGCATACTTTTATTAACCCCTTTTCCAATATTTTGTTTAATGATTCTACCATTCCATTGGATTGTGGGTGGTATGGACTACTCTTGTGATGTTGTATCATGAACTTTTGCAGTAATGAAGCAATTGTTTCATTGATGAAATGAGTCCTTGGTCACTAGTCAGGCTCCTAGAGCATCCAAACCATGAGATGACATTCTCAAATATGAACCTTGCGGTTGTATGTACTGTGCAGTCCTTCACTGGTGCTACTTCAACCCACCTAGTAAGATGTTTTGTTGCTATGATTATGTATCTAGCATGAGAGTGATGCGTCGATGGATTAATCGACCCTATTAAATCGACTGCTCATTTTTCAAATATCTGTAAGGAACATACCGGTTGTAACAGGAGTCTATCACAATATGATGACTTCCAAACCCTTTGACACACATTGCATCCTTTGGCATATTCCTTGGCATCCTTATAAACCATTGCCCACCATAACCCTGCTTGCAACACCTTCCACGCAAGAACGTTCCCTCCGACGTGGCCACCTGCAACTCTTGAATGAAATTCCCATAATACATCATGTCATTCATGGTGAAGGACACATTACAACAACACCTGATCCAAGCCTAATTTGTATAGGTGCCCTGCTATTAACTAGTATTCAGTTGTTCACATGAGTATGTGTCATCTTTTCATAGCTGTGAATTCATGCAGACATTTACCTGTAGCTAGGAAGGCTGTGATTTCTTCTAAGTAATCTGGTATAGCTTCTACTTTGAACAAATTGGTGTCAGGAAGCTGATCATCCAGAGAATCTCCAGTTTCCCCTGACTCCATCCTTGAGAGGTGATAAGTTCCCACATTGAATTAGCCTAGCTTTACAATTACTTCGAAAGTAAATTCCTAAAATAGAAGCAACCATCTTCAAATTCTCCCCTCAATCACCGGCTTGTTTACTATATATTTCAACATGGAGTGGTCAGTAAAAAACTTAAACGGACCCCCAAGCAAGTAATTTCTAAATTTCTGAAGGGAGTAGACCATATTTAGTGCCTCTCTCTCAGTCGTAGTGTAATTAATTTTTATGGTTGATAAATTCCTCCTTGAAAAGTAGATCGGGTGGTCAAGGCTCCCTTCTCCCGGTTGAGCCAACCTGCCCCCAGAGCAATACTAGATGCATCAATATGGACATGGAATTTCTTATTCTAGTTGGGATAAACTAAAATCAATGCACTTACCATCTTTTCCTTGAGTATGTTTAGTGCAACTTGACACTCCTCTAACCACGCAAATTCTTCCTCCTTCCTTAGCAGCTTCACCATTTGTGTAGTGATGAAGTCGTAGCTGTGGATGAATATTCGGTAGTCCTCAGGGTGCCCCAATGTCGATCTACGCTACTTAACATTGGCAGGTGCATCTATGTTTACTATCATTGTAACCTTGGCACGATCTACTCATACTCTGTCCTTACACACAATGTGGGAAAAACGTGTTTCAAATGGTACCGCAAAGATGCATTTTTTAAGTTTAGGGATATTTGTAATTTCCTGTAGTGATAAAAAATTATCCTAAGTAGACTTGAATTTTTCTTCAATAGGATGTATATTTTCCAATCATCCATTAGACCTCTAAGAACTTATGGATGTAGCCCCTGAAGGATGTAACCACAATTCTTAAAAATACTGTAGGTGCATTCTTAAGGCCAAATGGCAGCACATGGTAGGCGTATTATCCCCATTCTATAGTGAAAGTAGTTTTCTTATTATCTTCTTCAAAAATTTTGACCTGGTGGTAGCCCGATAACCCATCTATGAAGGAATACACTTCATTCCCTGCTACATTATCTAGGACCTCATGAATGAATGGTGTTGGAAAGGGGTCATGCACATAAGTATTGTTAAGGATACTATAGTCCACACAAACCCTTATCTCCATAACATCATTTTTTTTCTATATCACTATTGGACTGACCCATTCTACCTCATCCACTAGAAAAATAATTCCCACCTCTAGAATCTTTCTTATCTTTTTCTTTACTTTCTCTTTGACTCTTGCGTTCAACCTTTATGGCATGTGCTTCACTAGCTTTGCATCAGGTTTTAGGAAGATTTTCATTTCTCCTATGTATCCCTTAATCCATTTTAGTTCTACAAATCATGATGGAAATAGATCCTCGTATTCTCTTAGGAGATCAAAAATTTCTTTGGCTTTTTGTTCCTCCCAATAGTCTCTAATTGATGCGAGCTTAGGTTTGTCATCTATACCAATGTTGTGTTTTCACAACTTCACTAGGATTAACTATGGAGCAATAGTTACATGTCCCTCCTAGATGCCTCTCTCCCCTTTGGTCTCATGGAATTTCAAGTTTTGTAACCCATCCAGGTCATCCTCATCATGTTCTTTGTTCGCCTTCCCACCGGTCATTTCTTATGTGTACCCTAAATCATAGAAATACTTCAAGGTTCTTTGGTCTATGTATCTATCCCATAGATAACCTAATGTAAGTAGAATCTACTTGATAGTGTGTAACGCCTTGATCAACCTCCTGTCATTATCCCTGAAAGAAAAAATACTAACAAATTGTGCAACTAGATTATCCCAATCTCCCGTTTTCCTCCTTATCTCTTCTTTTACATACCAAGCTTAAGGAAATGTACCCAATGTATGTATGAATCCATGCACCCATAATTATTTTAGAACGCCCTCTTAGTAACATCTGTCCTTACTGCTTTCCAAGTGTTGTTGGGGATCATAATCCCCTCTGTACTTTGTAAAATCCTGTGGGCATTCCCCCTCATGTTTGAATATTTCTTTCATTTCTCTCTTGATTTTTTTCTAATCTCAGAGGTATACGTAATGGACCCCCCACCATCGTGCCGAGGCTGCTCGCAATATGACATTTAATAATGGTATTTTATGTTCTTCATGCACAGTTACATCATTTTTGTTGAGGAATGAATCTACTAAATCTATACCATTAAAGATGGAAAAGTCTCTTACCTTTGTTCCTATCAAGTTAATCTGACATATTCTAGTACAATGTCCAGTGTTGATCTCATATCTACCTTGCTACCAATCATCCCATGTAGATTTTGAGACAACCTCAGAGCTCTGAATGCTCCTCTAGCTAACCAATCCTTCAAATGTTGGGTTGATGTAATCCTCTCTCTTACCCTCCGTTAGCTTGTAGAGTTGATCCAACATCCTTGTCTCCTCTCTTCCATCTACTGGTTCTATGATATGGGACCCTGTTATGGGTCTAGTGGTTGAATCACTCTTACTCCTTCTGCCTCAAATATCATTAGTTCTTTCTTCAGATCTATGATGACATAATTTTCATAGGCCCAATCATTTTAGGTAAGGATCCTTGTCTCCCATAATATCGATTACTTTGAAATCTACATGTGTCTTTACCCCTACTACATCTACCTCCACATCCTCCCGTCTCACAATTGGAAATATACAATAGTGATTAACCATCCGCAACTATATTGGTGAGAATGTCAACTGAGGTTTCCCTAGTTCTTCCCAAGTCTTTCTTGGTAGGATGTTGACATCAGAACCAAGATTTAACATAGTTTCATTGATCTAAAATCCTGCAATCTAAGCATAAATTCTGAATTCTCTACATGTTCTCTTCTTATTTCTCTTTACTCTTCTGGTGTGCATTTTAGGCAAGTTAGCAGATATTGTTCTCTCCCAACTTATTCCTATAGTATGGCTACCTTCAAGCTTCTCTGTAATTTCCCCATCATATAATCATCATTGAAATCTAAAAGAGTAACATGAATCATTATCCAATAGGTCTAACCACCATGGAGTTTGGAAGGCCTAAGGTATTGTCATTGCGAGCCAATGTCTTCCTTTTTGGTAGTCATGCACCTTCAATCAGATTTTCAAATGATATTGTTGCCTCCTTGTAATAATATTTCTATTGCTTGAGGTTATATGACCGATTCAGGGAGGCTACTCAGATGATTGTGGGTTGGTCCGAAGTGCCCTGATTAGCCTCAATCATTTTCCGCCATGTGTAAATATGTTAATATTGGATAGCACGATTACCTTGGTGATCCTTGGCTATGTGTTGCTCAAATTTTCTCCCCTTTGTCTATTCTGCTCCTCCCATCTTGTGACCAGCTCTGGACAATCCTCCTTTGCATGGGAATTGACCATGCACTAAGAGCACCAGGGCCTCCTTGGAAGAGGTAAATCTTGCAGAACATGTTTGTTGGTGCACTAAGATGACTATTTAAATCAATCTTAATTCTTACATTACAGTATCAACTTGGGATCCGTTTATTTATTTCAAGGATGTCACCACTATCTGTGCAATGGAGGTTACAGGTTGTTACATAATTAAACAAGTGTAATATTTCATCAAGTTGTTGCAAGAAAGTATTAACAAATCCTAAATTCTCGAAGTTCAATAAAAGATAATTCAAACTCCAAATCTAAACCTGATCGTAACTGTTATGCAACAGAAATGATTTTCAGGCAGATGCATTAAAAGAAACCATATCTAATGGGATACTGTCTGATTTAGTAAATGGAAAGAATCACTATAGTAATAAACAATGAGTAACTACTTTAATCTTTAACATGAATTAGAAATATCATCAATCAATCGTAACACTCAGCTTATTCGACACAATTCATTAAAGGAACAACATTAAAGTTAAAGATCTATTTCAAATGCAAATAAAGATTAACTTGATTCTATAAAAGAACAATAATAAAGAATTGCAGGAAATAGGGAAATAGTTATGACACCAAGGAGCAGCAAATCTTCAGTGACGGGGCCCAAAGCCTCTAGAAGTTACTGCTGATAAAGCTCAGAATGTAATTAAGAAAATATCTTCGTATTACTCATTAATTGAAATAATAAAGGTACAAAATTACTTGTAATGTCAAAATATGCTCTTGTTCGATATAAAGATACAAGAACGAGTAAAAGTAAAATCCCCCATCAGTATCATATAGCCTAATGGAAAACTAATGGATTAAAGAAAATATTGAGGATCAAGAGATCCTCAGGATTTCACAGCTAAATGATTGGATTTCCGTTTTCCAAATTAGCATTCTTGTTCATATATTTTGCTAGCTTGTACAACCAAGGAACGATCCTTTCCTGGTTTGGCACTGTTGTTCAATCATTTGAACAGAAATTGTCCAATTCCAATTTCTTGTGCATAAAAGCAAGCAAAAGTTAGTCTTTTCATGCTAAAAACATGCAATATGTCGATGATTGAATTTACCTAACTTTCACAATATTGTATTCCAAATCCTTTCCAAGAATGAAGACAAATATATAAAATAAAGTGATTTATTAAGTAATGTAAGGGTACAAATATGTCTTTTATGTGACCCAACATACTCCCATACTTACCTTTTTGCATGTCCTCATGCAAGAATATTATTAACATGTAATTATGTTAAGGAATAAGCAGGATAGGTCTCTTCTGGATATATTGGAAAACAATTTTTCTTTTTAATCATTGCAAATGCTTGGCCTTCTTGGAATTCTACCAATTCATAGTCAAAATGGTACTTCTCAGACGAATACCAAATAATGGGGCTTCTATATCAGCGACGTATTCATGTAGGGCCCATGCATAAGAAAATATTGCTAAACTTAACCAAATGAGTAGCAACAACTTTGAAATTTTTGTAACCAAATGGCTCTCTATTCTTAATGATGTTGGAGGAAGCCATCCATCCCTATTTTGCAGCAAGTAAGGCTCCTTCTTTAATATCCTAGAAATATTCCACTCTAGATTTTATGGTATCTTTATGGAGTGGACCTAGAGAAGCCACAATATTTGGCTGTTCCATAAAGCGTTTGTGTTGTACAAAAAGGTGTGCAGGTTTTGTATGTTCTCTCCTAACCCACATATCTAACTCATGCTCCCTTTTCTAGGAAAGATTGTATGCCTTAGCCCACCTAATCTGATTACATGCAAAAGAAATGAAAGCTTGAAATTGAACATCTCCGATGAAGGTGATATAGTTAGCATCCCTTTCGTCTTCCAAAAAGAAGTTGTGTAACTATAATTCACATAGAATATGCTTCACATTTTCATTTTGCTCTTTGCAGCATTGAATAATGTCTGGGGTTGATTTAAATTCCACTGGTTTATCGGCCTTGATAGCTTTGACCTTTAAAAACAAATACCTTTCTAGCAAAAACAATGTCTAATTGGTAGCAGGTGACCTACAAGATAAGGCATCTGAATAAATGGAGCAAACAGTTTTAATTTTATCTACAGATTTCTGAAGTTGATTTTGTACTCTTACTTTCTTCTGCTTAGCTTTGAGACTAGCATAAGTCTCATCCTCTGTTATAGTGAGCTCATCAAACTTTTTCAATAAATCCTTATGAGTGTGTAGGGGCACTACTTCTCTTTGGTACTGTGTTAGAGCATGTTGTAGTTCTGCTAGTTCTTTATGTAACTTTCGGATGGTAGCCTCCCTTACCAAAGGGGTGTACATAGGTGTATCCTTGGTTTGTACAGTTGTATCATAGGTCACCACTGAGTCGATCTGAGAAATTGTTTCCATTGTATCGATTGTTTGAGAATTTTCTGAAAACTCTGTTTGAACTGCAACATCCATCAAGTTCATAGAGAAATCTATCTAAGTCTTCATTGAATAAGTACATATATATTCAGTTTGGGTTCCTACACTTCCAATATGATGTATTTCAGTTTGAATTCCAATTGAATTTACATGGGTGTCTTTTGTTTTTGTTCTAGTGGTTTGAAGGAGGTTTTCACTTTGAGAACTAATGGTTTTCGATTATTCTTTGTTTATGAGAGCCTTGCTTGCTTCTTTTAACCATTTCCTCACATGTTTGATCTTTTTCCTCAATTTCTTATTCTCCTTGCTCAATTAATTCATCCTCACACTATCTGCTTCCCTTGCCTCCTTAGTGGGATGTTTGATTGGAGGAGAAACAACCATACTTGTTTCAGGCGAAAGGGAGGTTATATTGTTACTAGGGTCATGTTCCAATAAAATAGTATCTCTATTGGGTGTGGAGCCTAATTATCTTCTGTATTCAAAGGTTTGAGCCAGATGTATGCCCCAGGAAGACTGTACACCCCTCTACGCAAGGGGGTGCCAGGGGGACTTGTCCCCCCTGTGGGGGTCCAGGGGGGCTAATCCCCCCCGGCTGGGGGGTCCGGGGGCCAGCGGTCCCCCAGCAGGGGTTTGGGGATAGTGCCCATGAAGCTAAAAATAGAACTAAAATTGCCTTGTAAAAGTCTAGTAATTTCTAGTCAATCTAGGTTATTCATTAGGCAGATGATTTGATGGTAGAAGTTATGTTTAATTTAGGGTTTTTTCCCTAGAAGGCAACCCCTCACTATATATGAGGGAATTGTATTGTGTCTATGTGGATCTGTATTCTAAGTGAGGAAGAGAGAGGAGATTGAGAGCGAAGAGGGAGTTACAGCAGATTTGCTGTAGGTTGTATCTCTTTAGTTTGATGGATAATATAATAAAATAAGGACTGGTTGTTTCTCCATGGATGTAGCCCAAATTGGGTGAACCATGTATATTTGTGTCTCTCTTGTTTTATGTGTTTTCTGTGTTTATATTTCTACATATTTTATGTGTTCCATTGCTCTGTAATATATAATTTTCTAACAACTGGTACCAAAGTCGAAGGTCTATTTGGTTGATAAACTTGCAGGAGAGAAGGGTTCTTGGTTCAAGTGGGAGCAATGGCGGAAGATGGTAGGTTTAGGGTCGAAAAATTCAACGGCCAAAACTACCAGCTATGGAAGATGCGTATGGAAGATTATCTGTATCCGAGAGATTTGTACCTACCCTTGAGCGAAAAGACAAAGAAGCTGACGAGTTTGACAGACACAGAATGGGATATTCTCGACAGAAAGGCACTTGGAACAAAACGGCTATGCCTAGCGGCATTAGTAGCGTTTAATATTTCAAAGGAAACAATGACAGAGGGTTTGATTATGGCGTTGGCGAAACTATATGAAAAAGCATCGGCCTAAAACAAGGTATTTCTTATGAAATGATTATTTAATATGAAGATGTTGGAAGGTGGATTTGTTGCATACAATTTAAATGATTTTAATATTGTTACAAGTTAATTAAGTTCTATAGGGGTAAACTTTGATGATGAAGTTAGGGCTCTATATTTCTATGCTCATTGCCAAAAAGTTGGAATGGTTTAGTTATGGCCATTAATAACTTTATTTCTGGATCTAGTACTTTAAAGTTTGATGATGTTGTCGATGCAATCCTCAGTGAGGAAATGTGATGGAAAAGCTTTAGTGAGACATCAGGTAATGCTTTGACTATAGAGACTGGGGGAAGAAAAATGGAAAGAGGAAAGAGCTCTGGATATCACAATAAGTCAAGAAAAGGCAGATCCAAGTCCAGATCGGGGATAGTGTGCTAGAAATGTGGGAAAAAAGGACACCTGAAGAAATACTGCAAGTCTCGAAAGGGAAAATAAGGAGATGCGTAGCAAGAAAACAATCATGAAGTGAATGTAACAGGTGATGTGTTGCAAGATGCTTTGATTATTTCATTAGAAAATATTATTGATGCCTGGGTGGTAGATTTAGGGGCCTCATTCCATGCCACACCTGATAGGAAAAATTTTCATGATTATGTTCAAGGAGATTTTGGACGGGTTTGACTGGGTGATGATAAACCCTGTAAAATCGTTGGAATGGGTATAATTTTCATAAAAAAGCAGAATGGAAATCAATGGCTATTGAAGGAGGTAAGGCATGTCCTAGATCTGAAGAAAAATCTGATTTCAACAGGGCAGTCGGGAGGTGAAGGTTGCGTAACTACTTTCATAGGTAAAACTTGGGAGGTCACTAAAGGATCCTTGGTAATAATGAAAGGAGAAAAGGTTGGTACATTGTACTTATGCAATGGTATTTCTAATTTTGTTAATGCTTTAACCTCTACAGGAGAAGATATGACATTATGGCATCATAGGCTCGGGCACATGAGTGAGAAGGGGATGCAGATTCTTCACTCAAGAAATTTCTTACTAGGTTTGAAGAATGTTGATTTAAAATTCTGTGAAAATTGTGTTTATGGAAAACAGAAGAGAGTTAGATTCCTTAGAGTTAGGAAAGAAAAGAAGAGCGAAAAATTAGAGCTTGTGCATACATATGTATGGGGACCTGCTCAGGTATCATCTCTTGGTGTCTCTCGTTATTATGTTACTTTTATTGAAGATGCAACCAGAAAAACCTAGATTTATTGTATTCAAAATAAATCTGGTGTCTTTGATACTTTCAAGAAATGGAAAGATTCGGCTGAAAATGAGACAAGAAAAAGGTTGAAGTGTCTCAGATCAGATTATGGAGGTGAATATTGCAGCAAAGAGTTTGATAGGTACTGTTTAGAGAATGGAATTCACAGAGAGAAGATAGTTTCAGGAACACCACAAGAAAATGGCGTGTCAAAAAGGATGAACAAGACAATCATGGAGCATGCCAGGTGCATGAGATTGCATGCAGGATTTCCTTTGTAATTTTGGGCAGATGCTGTAGATACTGTTGTTTATCTAATAAACAGAGGGCCTTCGAGTTCCTTGGATGGTGGTATTCTAGAGGAGGTATGGACAGATAGAA
Organism: Pinus taeda; assembly: GCA_000404065.3. Classification (NCBI taxonomy): domain Eukaryota; kingdom Viridiplantae; phylum Streptophyta; class Pinopsida; order Pinales; family Pinaceae; genus Pinus; species Pinus taeda. The sequence continues at coordinate 19,415 of APFE030043287.1, read as the reverse complement.
AGGTAAACTACTCTTTTTTAAAGACTTTTGGTTTTGAAGCCTTTGTCCACATTAACAAAGAAAATAGAACAAAGCTTGAGGCAAAACCAAAGAAATGTACCTTTGTTGGATATGGTCTTAATGATTTTGGTTATCACTTATATGATTATGAAAATCACAAAATCATTAGGAGTAGAGATGTAATATTCAATGAAAAGGTCTTGTATAAGAATCAGTTGCAGGAAAAGAAACAAGAAAAAGAAAATAGAGAATACACAGTGCTTGACGATATCAAAGAAAAAGTGATGGTGCCTGAAAATCATAATGATCAACAGCCTAAACAACAACCACAACAACAACAAGCACTTTAAACACCTGAAAGTGGTGTTAGAAGATCTACCAGGATAAGTAGACCCCCTGAACGATACTCTCCTTCATTATATTATGTATTGTTAATTGATTCTGGTGAACTAGAATGTTATGAAGAAGCAGTGCAGGTAGAAACCAAGAAGAAGTGGGAGCAAGCCATGAAAGAAGAGATGGAATCCTTAGCACATAACCACACTTGGGACTTAGTCAGGTTGCCTGTAGGTAAAACAACATTGCAGAATAAATGGGTTTACAGGCTAAAGGAAGAAGATGGAGGAAAACAGAGGTACAAAGCTAGACTTGTGGTGAAGGGGTCTGCACAGAAAAAGGGTGTAGACTTTGATGAAATATTTTCTCCAGTTGTGAAAATGACTTCAATTAGAACTATTCTAAGTCTAGTAGCAGCTGAAGATTTGCATCTTGAGTAGTTAGATGTAAAGACAAACTTTCTCCATGGGGATTTGGAGGAAGAGATATATATGTAGCAGCCACAAGGATATGAGGTAAAAGGGAAGGGGAAACTAGTGTGCAGGTTGAAGAAGAGCTTGTATGGCTTAAAATAGGCTCCAAGGCATTGGTATCTAAAATTTGACAAGTTTATGTCTGAACAAGGTTATACTAGATATCACTCTGACCATTGTGTTTATTTCAAAAGGCAAAATGATGGAAGCTATATTATATTGTTATTGTATGTAGATGACATGCTTATTGCAGGAAATAAATGTGCTCAAAAGGAAATTGGCAAACTCATTTGTAATGAAGGATTTGGGTGCTGCAAAACAAATCCTTGGTATGAGAATAACTAGAGACAGGAAGAATCACAAATAAATTGTCTCAAATGATACATGAAAAGGTGTTGAAAAGGTTTAATATGCAAAATGAAAAACCAGTTAGTATACCTTTGGCTAGCCATTTCAAATTAAGTAAGGAGGCGTGTCCCAAGACTCAGGAAGAAATGGGTCATATGTCTAAAGTTCCATATGCATCAGCAGTTGGAAGCTTAATGTATGCAATGGTATGCACAAGGCCTAATATTGCACATGCAGTGGAAGTTGTAAGCAGGTACATGAGCAATCCAGGAAAAGAACATTGGATGGCGGTGAAGTGGATTCTCAGGTATTTGAGAGGTACGACAAATCAAGCATTATGCTTTGGTGGTTCAAACATTACCCTACAGGGATATGTTGATGCAGATATGGCAGGTGACAGAGATAACAGGAGAAGCACTACAGGATATGTATTTACTGTAGGTGGAACAACTTTCAGTTGCATTTCAAAAATCCAAAGTGTTGTTGCACTTTCAACAACAGAAGTAGAGTATGTTGCTGCTACAGAGGCTAGTAAAGAAATGATTTGGTTACAAAGTTTTCTGGATGAATTAGGTAAGAAGCAGGAGTTGGGAAGGTTATACAGTGATAGCCAAAGTGCCATATATCTTGCAAAGAACTTTGCATTTCATTCCAAGATTAAACATATACAGCTCAAGTACCATTTCATATGGTTAGCATTGGAAGATGGACAATTGAAGCTGGAAAAGATACACACTAGCAAGAATCTTGCAGATATGCTAACAAAAGTTGTAACCAGGGAGAAACTGAGAATCTACTCAGCTTCAATTTTTCTTCAAGTATGATGAAGAAGATGAGAAACAACCAGGTCCAAGGTGGAGCCATTGTCTAGAAAATAAAGCAATGGTGGAGTTGCTATAATTAGTCTCCAAGTGAGAGACTGTTGGGTGTGGAGCTTGATTATCTTTTGTATTCAAAGGTTTCAGCCAGATGTATACCCCAGGAAGACTGTACACCCCTCCACGCCGGGGGGACTTGTCCCCCCCGCGAGGGTCTGGGGTGGCTAATCCCCCCTGGCTGGGGGGTCCAGGGGCCATCGGTCCCCCGACAGGGGTTCGGGGGCAGCGCCCCTGAAGCTAAAAATAGATGCAAAATTGCCTTGTAAAAGTCTAGTAATTTCTAGTCAACCTGGGCTGTTCATTAGGCAGATGATCTGACAGTAGAAGTTATGTTTAATTTAGGGTTTTTTTTCGTAGAAGGAAACCCCTCACTATATATGAGGGAATTGTATGGTGTCTATGTAGATTTGTATTTTGAGTGAGGAAGAGAGAGGAGATTGAGAGCGAAGAGGGAGTTACAACATATCTGCTGTAGGTTGTATCTCTTCAGTTTGCTGGATAATATAATAAAAGAAGGACTGACTGTTTCTCTGTGGAGATAGCCCAAACTGGATGAACCACCTATATCTGTGTCTCTCTTTTTTTATGTGTTTTCTGTGTTTATATTTCTGCAATATTTTATGTGTTCCATTTCTCTGTAATATATAATTTTCTAACAATATCCTGATTGAGTTTCTAACTCAGGGCTTCTTTCTACCCAAGTTTCTGGCACATGACTTCTTCTTGTAGAGGAAATTTGTCCCCCTTGCTCCTGGGACTCCTCCATATCTCCAGAAGATGGTAAAACTTTTGTATGACTAGAATTATCAGTCGAGGCAGACTAGTTAGGGACATGGTCTCGGTCTTGCATATGTTCAGATTGATTTCCATCCATATTTTTGGAGGATGGTACAATTTGTATATGACCAGAGTTATTGGCAGAGGTAGACTGACTAGGGGTATGGTCCTGATCCTGTAAATGTCTAGATTGAGTTTCTTCTTCGAAGAGCATCCCCAAGTTTTCCCAAACTTAGGCCACCTCTTCTTCGTCAACTTGTAGAAAAACATCCTGTGGGCTTGCAGGGGGTGTATAAGATGGTCCTAGTTCCTTTGTCAATTCTATAAAGTTTTATTGTGATCGTATACTCTCAGAACGTCTTTGTTTTGCTTGGTTAGATGCTAAAATAAAGGTTTTCCTTTTTTGTTCCATCCCTGACACTGTTGCCCCTAAGGTTTGTCATTCATTATCTTGCTTATCAACATTCTCTATCATTTAGTCAAGAGCTTCTCCTGCCTTTGCATTTCCTGGGTTTTCTTCCAATGAAGGTACAATGGGATTTACAAAATTGTCCTAGGTTAATTGTTTTTGGGTAGTTCTCAGGTGACTATGAGTTTAATTAAACCATGATGGCTAATTGTAGCCTGCGGGTTCTTGGATTTTCTAACTCGACTAGCAACATCATGCAGTAAAGAATTTAAAAAGAATGACAAGTTAACTACAATCTTCTACTTAAGTATTCTAACATCTTAAGGTGTCCAGACCATACCACATCCTTTTGGCCATCGCAAGTGATATATTTATGAAAAATTGTTGCCAATTCACGCCATGGCTCCTTCAAGGATGCAGGATGAATACCCTTGCCTTTGTGTATAATTTCTTCACCCGAATCGCTAAATACTTTAATAGCTTCCTACAGTTGTACATGCTTCTCAGTCCACTTTATGCCATTTGTTGAGAGTCCTGAGATTTCGGCTATGACTGCTTCAGAGACTGTTATGGATTTTCCTTTCATAGTTGTGTTTCCATCCTATAAATTCTACAAAAATTCTAGTGCAACATCACTGTGAAATCCTTGCAACCTAACTAGGTATTGTATCGACCCGGTGCGTTCAAGAATTGATTGAGCATGTTTTGTTATTTGTAATAATGTGGGCTCATTGCGAATGGCACTACCTCCCATGCTTGTTGTGCTCCTGTAACAATTCCACTATTTTGCATGCAATATCCTTACTTCTATGGTTTTAGTGTTGAACAACAATGAATATGTTGCATGCAAGAGTTTTAATCAAATAAATCTTTTATATAAATGTGCCAATAAATGATCGATCAATTAGAAAAATATTGTTATAAATGCAATACTAATTAATTAGTCCAATCAGAAATTCATGGTGGAGTTGGATAATTATATCCTGTCAAATCATTATAGCACATAACCTTCCCCCTCCAATAAGAAAGGGCATCCTCATCCTCGAAGTACAAGCAAAATAAAAGTACGCACGAGAGCGTTTAATATGGCATGAAGTGAGCGGTGGAGTCTGATAGGTGGAGTAAAGCGAAGTAATTATCAGTCATATGAGAGGTTAGAGATGATCGAGAAGAATAATAAAGCATATAAATATTCATTATGAACATTAATTTTACCTTTTGTGATTAATAAAGTGAGATCTGACATGGTACGAAAAGAATAATGACTGATAGTTCCTTGAGAGAAGAATCTTGTGACGAGAGTATAAATAAACCTAAATCTTGATAAATTTTATAAAGAAGCCAACCCTTATATATACATATGAATATTATAATAATTTTAGTTTAATTAATTAATTTTTATTTTTATTTTAATCGTTTTACTTAATTGATTTTAATATGTAGATTATTAATCCTATTTATTCCCTTGATTATAGGTTAGTTTTATTGTTTTAATTAATTTTTATTTTCCTTTCTATTAATTTTCTTATTTTTATTTTTATTTTATTTAACCTAAGAATCTAAAAAATATCTTTTAATTAATATAATTAATTCATAAATTATTTTAAATTAATAATTAATTAATTATAATTCTATCTATTTGTTTTTATTATTATTTTATTTTAGTTATTTAATCCTAAGTATCAAATAAAGAAACATTCTTGTTTAACTAATTCAATTAATTAGTTAATTAATTTTATTTTATTTGATTAATTAATTTAATTCATAATTTTGTTTTATTTTATTATTATCGTTTTCCAATTTTTCATTGTTAATTTTATTTAACCCTAATTGTTTAATTGATAAATAAGTAAATTTTTATTTTGATCAATTCATCAATTAATTAATTAACATTTGATAAAAATTTATCAAATTTATCTTATTTTATCAAATGTTAATTAATTAATTGATGAATTGATCAAAATAAAAATTTACTTATTTATCAATTAAACAATTAGGGTTAAATAAAATTAACAATAAAAATTGGAAAACGATAATAATAAAATAAAACAAATAATGAATTAAAACTAATTAATCAAATAAAATAAAATTAATTAATAATTAATTGAATTAGTTAAACAAGAATGTTCTTTTTTGATATTAGGTTAATTAACTAAAAAATTAAAAAATATAAATAAAAACAAAAAGTTAAGAATTATAATAATTAAAAAATTAAAAGATATTTTTTAGATTCTTAGGTTAAATAAAATAAAAATAAGAAAATTAATGGAAAGGAAAATAAAAATTAATTAAAACAATAAAACTAACCTATAATCAAGGGAATAAATAGGATTAATAATCTACATATTAAAATCAATTAAGTAAAACAATTAAAATAAAAATAAAAATTAATTAATTAAACTAAAGTTATTATAATATTCATATGTATATAAGGGTCGGCTTCTTTATAAAATTTATCAAGATTTAGGTTTATTTATACTCTGGTCGCAAGATTCTTCTCTCAAGGAACTATCAATCATATTTTAAAAATTAGTCCTGATGATGGACCCCCTTTGGGGTTTGAAACATCGACAAAATGAACATGATACTGTGGATAATCCGGATCATGCTACTCCAAGAAACAACCACAGAAGCTTAAAATCTAACAAAGAATAATGATTGCTGGCATTAGCTGATTGGATGGGGCTGAAGTGATTCATTGAATGTATTTTCAATGGTTTTAGAAGTAAAAACATTATTCGATGGTAGTTTATCCTTTTGAATTAATTAAATAGGAAGTACTAGCATACTGAAGAATTGGCAATATAGAATACAACTCCAATACCACGACAGAGCCACTGCTGCCAGCAAGCATCTATAGCCTCAACAGGGTTGCCACTTAAACACAAAAAATAAGCCAATATCCTTAAATTATGAGTTTTTGTTATCATTGTTTACATATTTCCGCAAATAGACCATTGTGTTGGCATGGTAACCAGATAACCATAATGCCATTCACTAGGGCAGGACAAAGTGAACAAGTTGGCTCGTGATGAGACCTCCTTCCGTTAAGACATATATAATGTCTTAAAGGCCATTCCCCTGGTGTGGTAGCTAAAGTGGGAATGTCAATTTTGTTAAGCTCTTATGATCGTGGTAGGTCGGCTCGTAATGAGACCTCCTATCCTCTTGGAGAACACTTTATTTTATTTCCATTTATTATTATTATTATTACAAGTTGAGGGAGGCTCAGTAACTCCTTAAGAGTTAGGGATGGTGTAAGAAGTGAAAGAATGCCTACAAAAGATATGCTTACTTTCCTTGTATTGTGTCAAAAGGAAATTTCCATTTGAAAGTGTAAAAGAGAGAACCAACAAGTTGTTGATATTGATGATGAATCAAGTTAAAAATATATCCAAAGGAAAGACATACAACAAGTCATTTAATAGATGAACCATGTCAGATTTGAAATAAAGATGATCGGAAATTGGTTAAAGAAATCATAATGTAATCAATATGAATGCTTTTTCTTTCCTCGATACAAATTTATAGCCAAACAGAAGACTGTATAAGTGGAACAAAAATTAGTCTATCGGAAAACATCAACAACTTTTTTGTCAGGAATGGAACAACAAATGTACTATTGGGAATGGAACAACAACTATCCTGTCGGGAATGGAACATAAACTGTTCAAACGGAAACAAACAACAAGTGTACTGTGAGGTATGGAAAAAAAATTGTGTTGTTGAAAACGAAACGACATATGTGTTGTTGGGAATGGAACAACAACTGTTCATTCGAGAGTGGAACAACAGTTGTGCTGTTGGGAACATAATAGAAAATGTGTTGTTGGGAACGGAATAGAAAATGTTCAATTGGGAATGGAACAACAATTGTTCTATTAGGAATAGAACAACAACTGTTCAATTGGGATCAAAACAACAACTGTTCTGTTGGGAACAAAACAACAATTGTTAGTTTTATTGAACAACACTTGTCCGCTTAATGGAATATCAATAGAACAATAGTTGCATGTATAAAAGTTGGTAAAGGGAACAACAATTGTCTGAAAGACGAAACAAGGATTGTTTGTCCAAAAGGAACAACAACTGTAAACAACACATACTTCTAAAGAAAATTCACGCATTCACACACCAATGTTTACTCTATTCAATCATGCAAGTAAAAAAAAAAAAAATGGACAAATTGATAAGCTATGCTCGCAGAAAATATATTCAGTATTTACAATTGAAAACAAACAATTTTCATGAAAGCAAAGCTGCCAGGTCTTCACCCCTTACAGCTAAAATTTGCATAGTGGGATCACTACGTACCTGTTGGAAAAAAGACTCTTTGGTGAGTGGCTTGTGATAAAGATGCAACCGGTGTCCATTCACCCGAAAAGGAGAGCTAGAACCATCAATGGTAATCAAGGTTATAGTGCCATTATCGTGTACTTCATGAATATCGTACAGGCCAAGCCAGCTTGTCTACAATTTTCCTGGAAAGTCTTAAAACCTAGAATGATAAAGGAATGCCCAGTCTCCTTTATGAAACACTTTCTTCTTAATAATATTATCATGCCACTTAGCCCTTTGTTGTTGAATAATTGTTGTATGTTGTAGAGCAAGTAGCCGTGCTTCATCTAATTCATTTAATTTCTAAAGTCACTTCGTTTGGGCCTCTGTCACATCCAGTCCCACTTCTTGGGTTGTTCTGAGAGTCTTTATTTCAAATTCGATAGGAAAAATTGGTTCCTTACCAAATAAAAGTTGGTATGGGGAATAACCAGTAGTATTTCACCAAGTTTTGTGATAGGCCCACAAGGCCTCTCAAAGTTTAGCAGCCCAGTCCCACTGGTGTGTTGAAATTGTTTTAGTTAAGATCGCTTCAAGGACTTTGTTGGTTCTTTCAACCTAACTGTTCGCCTGTAGGTGATACAAAGAAGTGATTCTCTATGTTATATGATGGTTCCATAGGGTGGTCATAAGATTATGTCCTATAAATTGTGGCCGCCCTCTATCTATTATCACTTCCCTGGGTAAACCATATCGCACAAATAACTCAAACATAAAATTAATTATACTTTCTTTCGTATCCCTTGGCAAAGCTACTGCTTCTACCCACTTTTTTTACATAGTCTGTAGCAACCAGTATGTAGAATTTTTGGTTCAATGGGGGATTGAATGGGTCAACGAAATCCAATGCCCAATGTTTGAAAGGCTCCATTACCAACTACGGTTGTAATGACATTTCATTGGCTTGACCAGGGCGGCCCATCGTCTGACATTTATCACAAGCCTGAACATATTTTTTGCATCTTTGAAGATAGTGGGCCACTCGTAGCCCATCCTAAGTATTTTATGTCCCGTCCTGCGATCTGCAAAATGTCCGACACAAGGCTCATCGTGGTATGCTTTCAGAATTTCATAGATCTCATCTTCGGAATACATTGTCATATCTGCAGATCAAACGTTGTGTGGAAAAGATATCCACTGATCTTGGAAAACCAGGCATTGCAATTGACAATCAACTTCCTTTCCTTAGATGATAGGTGTCATGGTAGTTTTCCTACCGTTAGATAGTTCACCATGTCTGCATACCAAGGTGTCTTTACTACCATAACAAACAAATGTTCATCTGGAAATTGGTCATCCACTGTTGACGGATCATTTGTTTTGGGTACTTGAGATAGAAAAACCACAACTGGATTTTCCTTCCCTGGTCTGTCCTTAATAGTGATATCAAACTCCTGTAAAAGTAACAACCAACGAGTCACCCAATCATTAGTAATAGTTTTATTAGCTAAATATCTAATAGCAAAATGATCAGTATACAAAAAGACTGAATAACCTATTATATAATGTCTAAACTTGTTTGTGGCATAAACAACGACTAAAAATTCCTTTTCTGTGAATGTATAATTAAGTTCAACAGAAGTGATATTTTTGTTGATATAATAAATAGCATAGGGATTTTTGTCTCTTTGTCCGAGATCATCGCTTATTCTTGTGTCTGATGCATCTGTGGAAATGTGGAAAGGTAGCTCCCTGTTTGGTCCTTGTAATACTGGTGCAGTTGAAATCAGCTTCTTCAAATCTTTGAAGGCAACATCGCACTTATTAGACCAATTAAATTCGACTTTACCAGTTAAGACATACAAAGGTGTGACAATTTTTGAAAAAAATTTGATAAATATGCGGTAATACCTCACGTATCTAATGAAACTACGTACCTGATTCTGAGTGCTAGGTGTGGGTAGTGCAAGAATTACGTATATTTTTATTGGATCTACCTGTATTCTTTCCATAGAGATGTAGTGTCCTAAAACGACACCTTCAGTCATCATCATATGACATTTTACATTGTTCAAGAATAACCTGGTGGCAATGCATCGTTCAAGTACCTTTTCCAAATTTCGCAAGCCCTACTCAAATCATTCCCATAGGGGGTAAAGTTGTCCATGTAAATTTTGAGCCCTTCATTGATCATATTGGAGAAAATGCTCAATATCACTCTCTAAAATGTGGCGGAAGCGTTGCATAAACCAAGGGTAAAACCTTGTATGCAAACATACCCCACGGGTAGGTAAACATGGTTTTGTCTTGGTCTTCAGGGGCAATCTGAATCTGATTATAGCCACTGAGGTCATTGAGGAAGGAAAAAAATTGTTCTCCTGCTAAGGTGTCACGAACTTGATCGATGAATGGGAGAGTGAAATGGTCCTTCTCGATGGCCTTATTCAACTCTCTATATTCCATACAGATTCTCCATCTCCCATTTTTCTTGGGAACAACTACCAACGGGGAGACCCACTAGCTATCTGAGATAGGATAAATAAAATTTACATCCAGCAATTTTTGCAGTTCCTCTTTCACAATATTCCTGAGATGGGGATTTAATCTTCTCTGGGGTTGCTGAATGGTACGATCATCCTTCTCGATGTAGATATCATGAGTACATAGATGGGGATCTATACATTTCATGTTTGAATATTCCCAGGCAAAATCTTTTTTATATTTCTGCAGTACTTGAATAAGCCTTTGTTGTTGGTGGTTGTCCAGGTTATCATTAATGTTAAGCATTTTACCTAGTCCAATATTGATCAGTTTGCTATTATAAACAATGGTTGTGGTATAGGATGATCATCTTCATCCTTGGAGGGATCTCCCTATGCGTCATTATCAATAATGGCTTTTAATACTTGACTTGTCGGGTTATTCATGAAAACTAGCCTATTAATGAAATTTTTAATCACATCGTCCTCTGTCTGATTTTTAAATTCAAGAGCTTCTTCCAGCGTGAGAGGAGAGCAGATGTTTTCTTCCAGGTATCTAGGTGGGTGTGACTAAATATTTACAGTAGGTAGACTTGGCTTAGTGGGAGGATACAAAATAATATTTTTCATAGCACTTCCCTATGTAATAGTCATGTTCCCTATATAACTCCCTATATAGGCATCTATTGTTGCTAACCAAGGTCGACCCAGTATCAGAGGATGTACATCTAGCCTAATCCTTGGGTTAATGACTAGGAAATCCACAAGAGATTCCCAGGAATCAACAAAAATTGTTACATCCTACAAGATCCCTTCAGGTGTGACCACTAATATGTCATCATGTTCTAATAAGGTCGAGGTGGGTTCTAACGTTGTAATGCCCAAAAACTGATAGGTTTCAATAGTTAGAATATTAATGGTGGCTCCAAGATCTACTAATGTGTTTGGAAAGGTGTACACTTACATTTGAAAGGTTACTATAGGATTCCCTAGGTCTTCGTATTTAATCAGCTCTTGTTTGCTGAGAACAGGTCAGATAAAGTTCCTACCACATGCACTTTTGGTGGATTTTTCAATTTGTTCCCAAGCTTTTTCCCACATAATTCCTTAATAGTATTTGCCTAGATCAGAATATCTTATATGGTCTGAAGGAGTGGCATATTTATACACAATTTTTTTAATTCCCCTAATAGATCAAAATCAGGATAATTAACAGGTTTAACTATTTCTAGTATTTTGGGGAATGGGGGAGAAGAAATTATGATTTTCTCTAAATTTTGTTGCTCGACTGTGTCTTCTCCTTATTTGATTTCTATCAGAATCACAATCGATGGATTTATTTTAGGTTGTTTTTCGTTTTGCAGCTTCTTTCCCTCTATGGAAATAATACGCCCCGACCTCAACCAAATCTCATTACATTCTATTGGTTTTGTTTCATTATCTCAACTTTCAAGAATTTGTACATATTGGATTAGTCTATTTTTATTAGGATTTGATTTGGTTGAGTTGGGAGATGGGGGCGTACTGAAGGCTGAGGGTTCTGGAATGGACTAGGTAATGTGGGCTAAGGTTGAGAACCCACTTGCATGGGTAAATTTCTCATCCCCATGGGGCGCTGTCAGTTCTGAGGCCAATTCGAGTTTTGTGAGGTGGAAGCAGCCCACTGTGAATAGTAAGGATTATTGGTTGAACTTTTCCAAAAAGGGGTAGGGCATTGCAGATTTGGTCAGCCAGCCCCTGGGAAGGGCTGGTTTGGCCATGGTGAGATGGGGTTTTGTTGGGATTTCCAGGCAGAGAAAGGTGTTTGACCTGTCCATGATGTTCTAGGATTTCTTTTGTGGATGATATTTTGCAGGAAAACTCAAGGATGGGTCTTGTGGCATAGCTAAGGGTCATGCTTTCCATTGTCGATGTTGTGCCATTAATTATGCTGGCTATGTTCCTTCTTTAGCTTCCTTGAAAACTGCTTTTAACCCCATAAGCGGTGGACATTGGTTCGTGGCATAGTTGTTGGTGCATATAGAGCATGTCTGGATCATTTCCAAGGGACATTTCCGCTGACTGTGCTTTTTCTAGCATTGTGGGTAGAATATGACTAGCATCTATTTTTCCTCAGCTTGTCTCTATTTGGCATGTAAGAAATCTAACTGTGTAGTCGGCATGCCTAATATGTCTGCCTTGAAGTCTTCTAGGAGCTTATCGATTTCTACTCTTGTCACGCCTCTGCTGGGTAGTTTGCTTCCTTTGGTCATGGAGTCTCAGCTTCTTGATTTAGTGCGTGTGCCACCTTACGAACACCTAATACACAATCAAAAAATTTCATCATAATATTCTTGAGAAATGTCTCCCTCCCCCATCAGATTTAATGTTTCTATCCATTCTTCTTTCATCACTTTTGTTAAGATGGCTTTCAGGACTGCTTTTGGTAATGTGGAGTGAGGGGATCTTTGCAAATTGTACTGAAACCGTTTGACATATTCCTCTAGAGTTTCATTATCCTTTGTAGACATTTTAAAGATTTCATATTTTAATTCCCTAGTCCTACAGTAGTCCTAATATTTCATCAAAAAATAATTTTTCATGTCATCCTAAGAGTTAATAGTGTGTCCGCCTAAATCCATAAACCACCGCAAAGATGCTCCTTTTAGGGTAAATAGGAACAACTTCAATTTTTGAGGATCGATGGTGTAATCATAAACTCAACACAGGATGTCAAACTCAAATAAGAAAGCATTAAGATCCTCCATGGTCATCCCATGAAAAGTTGAGATATTTTGTTCGAGATATTTTACACGGGAATAACTTTCATTAGGGCATTGGCTACTGGGTCGATGATGGGATATTCCAACATCAAGGTCTGACCTTGAGGTAGTTGATTCACCATTTGGTCGAAGATGTGCCAATATCCTCTAGGGACTTCAGGGGGTGCTATCTGAGTAAGTGGGGTACTTTCAATCTGAAGTGGCTTTATTGTACTGCTCAGATCTAGAATAACAGGAGATCTTAGTTCAAACAACTGTGGCTCTACCTTGGTAGCTTCACTGGTTTCTCCCTCTCCTTCTTTTAAATTGCACGATTTTCCCTCTTGTGAAGGACCAGAGTATTAGTGATTTGGATTTTGGAAACTTTTCTCGGATCCTTCAGTCTTGCTATGGATCTCAGCATAAGCTGCAGTTGTTGATTCTACTACTTCAGGGATCGAAGTAGAGCCCTTTCTAGATATTGTCTGAGCTCCTACTGACACCTTAGATTCAGCTTTCCAAATTATTTCATCTATGAAAGTCAGTCTCCCAAAGGTCGTCGATCCCTGGGCTTTGGTGGTTTTTGGTAGTGCTTTTTTATCTATTGGTATGTGTTTCCCCTAGTCATTTATTCCTATACAACCTCTGTTTATCTTCTAAGAGAGGGTGATAGGAGCAAGTTTTTTTCTTGCTGAGTATGCAGGTTATTACCTGTTGTTTTTAATACCCAATTCTGAAATGGGGTAAAATGCACAGTGTATGGAGAATGGAAATACCCTCAAAGGTCTTCGCGTTACCTTCAACAGACTGTAAGATTATGTGCAACCATCACAAAGTTACATGCATTTTCATAAACAATAAATAACTATCAAAGTATGAGAAGGAGATTACCTCAAGCCTCTATGTAGATTTGCTGGAGAGCACAAATGCAGCTAGGTGGAAGTCCCCTGAGTCGGCTCCAGATCAAGTCTTGCACATAAAATAGACAAGCATAATCACAACATACAATGCTGATAACTAATACATGAATACATAAAATAACATCTAGTCACATATAACTAAGCTACTCATGCTACAAGGTATTAGACAAACAACTAAATGAATGATAGTACCAACACCATGGAGTAGACAGTACAACTACAGTTCTATATTAATATTGGAAGAGTGATTACAACCATCTATTGCATCAGCCTTCCTTTGCCCCTTCAACTTCTCTCTCTCTCTCTCCCTTCTTGCTAACTTCTTATGATATGAGACAATGCTCAATAGTCAAGTAGGCTATCCTTTCAATTGCTCTAACCCCTTTCACCATAGCCCTAACTTTGCTTATGTAGCAATTGAGTTAGGGTTGCCAAGCTCCTCCTTGAGTTCCCTCGGGAAAAAGCAATGAACTTGCCATGCTTTTTAGCTCTTTCCCATTTGCCTCCATCTTTCCAATTAGAAATCCTCCAAATAGGTTGATTTTGGATGTTTCCTTGCTTTTCTTGAGTAATTTTAGGAAAAAATATCTAGATATTTATGAGTCAATTCATTCCTTTGACCCTTAGAACTTCGCTAAGTTTCACTAACATTGTCCCCTTACTAGCAACTTGAGTTAGTAGGGTCACTAACACACCCTTAGGCTTGCAAACAAGATTTATAAAGTAGGTTGTTAGTGCACAACCAACGTTAGTGTGGAAACCAGGTCTGCGATTGTGGTCTTTTCTTTAGCTATCATGTCTTTCCCCTCTGAGTTGATGAGGAGGTCAATTTGTTGTATAACAAATTCCCTTCAAAGACACAAATTAACTATTATCTTTGACAACCTCCCCAGAAATGGCGCCAAAATGTTGGTGCACTAAGACAACTATTTAAATCAATCTTAATTCCTACATTATGGTATCAACTTCGGATTCATCTATTTATTTCAAGGATGTCACCACTCTCTGTGAAATAGAGGTTAGAGGTTGTTACATAACTAAACAAGTCTAATATTTCATCAAGTCATTGCAAGAAAGTCTTAACAAATCCTTAATTCTCAAAGTTCAATCAAATACAATTCAAACTACAAATCTAAACCCGATTGTAACTATTATGCAACAGAAATGAATTTCAAGAAAATGCATTAAAAGAAACGATATCTAATGGGATATTGTCTGATCTAGTAAATGGAAAGAATCACTATAGTAATAAAAAATGAGTAACTACTTTAATCTTGAACATGAATTGAAAATATCATCAATCAATTGTAACACTCAACTTATTTGACGCAATTCATTAAAGAAACATCATTAAAGCAACAACGTTAAACATATATTTCAAATGCAGGTGAAAAGAATAACTTGATTCTATAAAAGAATAGTAATAAATAATTGTAGGAAATAAGGAAATAGTTATGACACAAATGAACAGTGAATCTTCTAGGGACCGAGGCCCAAAGCCTCCAGAATTTACTACTGATAAAGCTCTGAACGTCATTAAGAAAAGATCTATGTATTTCACATTAATTGAAATAATAAAGGTACAGAATTACTTGTAACGTCAAAATATGCTCTTGTTCGATACAAAGATATAAGAATGAGTAAGAATAAAATCCCCATGATCCTTTTCACCCATCGGTATCATATAGCCTAATGGAAAACTAATGGATGAAATTGAATCCTGAGGATCGAGAGATCCTCAAGATTTCACGACTAAATGATCAGATTTCCGTTTTCTGAATTAGCATTCCTGTTCATATCTTTTGCTAGCTCGTACAACCAAGGAACCATCCTTTCCTAGTTTGGTGCTATCGTTCTATCAACTGAACAACAATTTTCCAATTTCGATTTCCTGTGCATAAAAATAAGCAAAAGTTAGTATTTTTGTGCTAAAAACATGCAATCTATTGATGATTGAATTTACCTAACTTTCACAATCTTTTCTTCCAAATCCTTTCTAAGAATGAAGACAAATATATAAAAGAAAGCTATTTATTAAGTAATGTAAGGGTATAAACGTACCTTTTCTGTGACCCAACAATGTTCCTCTTGGTCACAGTTGTACAAAAAACAAGCACCCTACCTCCTACCCTTTCACCTCTCATTCCTCCTCCTCACCCACCTCGAACAATCTCATTGACTCAGAAGGTTGAGTAGTTTAACCTTTCTTTTAGTGCATCCAACACCCTACACTGGTGAGTGTGCTTAGTTATGGAAGTACAAAACTCATAGTAGTTGTTATTTAGGACATTAGAATAATTTTTCATTATCAGACACATGCAAGGAGGGTGTCCAGACCCCCTACATACTTCACAGTACTCCTGTTTGTTTCACCCAGGATACGCCCCTTGCGATCCTACCACCGTGACTCCTACTATGGGCAGAGACCTAGGTGGCCCCTTGGAGTTGACGTGCAACTATGCCTCGTAGTCTTAGGCATTCGGTGGCAACATGACCTTCCACTAGGCAGTTGGTGCACCACAAATTTGGTCTCGTCAACCAAGTTGGTTGTAGATCTTTCAACTTCTTTGTTAGACTTGCAATTTGGTGTTAAAGACCTAAGATAGAGGGATGATGTGAAACTGCTCTCCCCCAGTGTTCATGCAGATACCCTATTATATCCTCTATTCGAGTTACTTTCTCTAGATCATCTTGCGATGTCTCAATCTTTTATTTTGTTAATGGCGTCCTGGTAAGGGGTAAAAGGGCTTTGGTGAACCAACCCATCTGGTGATTCGGGTCTATAATATAACTAAACTTACCAATTGCATCCTTAAACCTTTGCATTAGTTCCTAGATAGTCTCTCCCTCTTGTTGCATTATCTCCCACATCTTTGAAAACCCTTGTTCATTGGTTTGCGGAAGTTTGAATTATTATATAAATTCTCTTTCAACCTTGTCCACAATCGGGTTTTGGTGCAAGTTCAACCATTTTATGAACCACCTCAAGGCCCTTTCCATGACAGTGTTCTGGAAATCTATTATCTTCACATTATCAAGCGTCTGGTGAGCTCTCTAGATAGCCTCACATAGGTACCAGTGTTTCTCTACATCTTCATTCCTTTTGCTAGAGAATTATGGATATCTTATGAATGACTCTGCCATTATGGACTGTGTTTACACTAAAAGTAGAAAGCCTTGTGATATCGATTGTAGATATCCTTGTAAACCTGAACTACTACTACTATTTACAGTGATATTAATACCAACTTTATAGTTAACATGGAGACTATGTGTTGGTGTTCAGATATGAATCATGCAATTCACCCAATTCTACATTAATTGTCAACCTAGGGCTCTATGAGTTATTTCAAGGCTATCATGCAAAGTATATGCAGGACATAGCTTCCCTACCCAGTACTAAACATTCAATTATAAACTTAATCAATGTGTAATAGCAAGAGATAATTGTAACAACAAAAAATAGTAACAACAGTGATGAATGTAACAACAACAAGAGTAACAGGAAAGCAGACTGACAACAACACACTGATAATCATTCACAATGATAAATAAATTAAATAAATAAACCTGTGCACACATCTATCCAACAACACCTGGTCAAGAGAGTGGGTCCAACTCCCTCATTAGGGCTGTGGCAAGATCAAGAAGTCATGAAATACTCAGAAGATTAGAATTTCATTAATCAAAAGGATAATACACATATATTATTACATACTCAAAGTTAACGTAATTCTCTGTGATCTTAACTATCGGCTTTCACAACCCTGTAACTCTACTTATACAATATGTTAATACTAAAAACTCCTAGAATTATAGTTGTTTTCTGCCTACAATTACATAGTAGTTTCTTAAGAAAAACAAAATATAAATATCGCAATACATTCATCAAAATATTGATCCACTATTGCAGCTGATGTCTCAAGATAGTGCTACTAGCTAGATGGTCACCATTTGTTTAACCACAACCTTGATCATACTTCCTTCAAATCTGCAAGAAAAATCCAATTAGTAAGCCACTTAGGCAACAACCCCCTATGACTATGCTTCATTGATTAATGATTTATAACGACATGATAAGAGGTATACCTGTGCGGTTTAGAATCTAAATTGAACAATAATGGTGTAAAATGGATACAAGAAATAAGGTAAAAAGGTGGGTAAAAACATGTAAATTCAACCACAAACATCTCCCCCCAACTAGTCCTTTTGCATGTCCTCATGCATCTCATTGCCTATCCAGATCTGGGTTGGAGTTACGATGATCAACATGAAGTTGTGCGAGATCATATTTTTCAACTAATTTTGTCCCCGAAGGCTTATATGCATCTGTATGGAGGACTTCCTTCAACCAATCATTACCTACCTTGTAAGTTGGAGTATATTTATTGTCTTGCAGCCAGATAATGGGGAACAGGAACCTCAAGCCCATCCATCGGACCCCACAAAGCTACATGCATGCAATATACCGAGGTACCCTGGTTAAAGCCTGAGAAAAATTTTGGACCTGAAAAGGTTCATGTATCTTGAAGGATGATGATGATGGCATGCACCATTTCTAGAAGTTGTCCTAGGCCTCCTCTTGAAAAGTAAAAATTTGTTTTGTGCATATGTCAATGCACCAATATTTCTGGGTTGCCATTATCTATCCTTTTCATCCCTCATTCCCTAAGAAGGATTGACTTTTGTTATAGATTTTCACAGACTGAAAATTATCCATCCAAAGGACAAGTGGCATGTTTGCTTGATTCTCTTCGAACATGTTGAAGACCTTCCTTCATTTCACCTAATTAACTATGTAGGAGGTCATGGCTCGTAATTGAATATATCCCACATATGGAATTGTGTTGAATGATTGATAATCGCCTAGAAAGTAATCATGCATATAGAGTTCACACATCAAGTGTTGATTCAAAATATTGTGGCTTCTCAAGATGCACAAAAATTGTATTGGGTTGTCTATCACATGGCTAATTTCCTAGCGGACGCTTTATAAACAAAAGAATAGATATTTTTCATGGAGGAACAAAGCATAGTAGTGGGCAGGGGTTCGGAAAGGCATTACCTAATGTGCCATAGAAAACATTTCTTCCTTATTAGCCTTCAGTAGCTACACCTACCCTTCCAATTCCTCGATTTTCTTTTGTTGCTTCTTCTACTTTCGTTTCTCTTTCTCTATTTTCTCCATATATTCGATAACTATTTTTGTGGCTTTCTCATGAACTCTCTTCACTCCTTCCCGATGGGCTTCTAAAGGAATGGTCCCCCATTGAAGGTGAGCTACAGTAGCTTGCCACTTTTGAATTTCTACAGTCGTGAAAAATTTTCGTGCGTCGATCACATGACAAAATGACTTGATTTATGTAGCCATAGAGGTTGTGGGTCTGTCTTCGGATTGCACAACCGTTGAGATGGTTTTAGCCCCAAGTTTCATAACATTCTTCTTATGCCTCCTCACTTTCCTTCATAAGCGTCGTACCTGGCTCCTTAGCTTGACAATTTCCATTTTTAGCTGCATGTTTTCCCTAAACTACAACTGATAACTTTCTTTAAGAGGAGGCCTTTGTTGTGTACATTGCTCAATTAATTCTTGTTTGATAGTAACCTCCTTGAGTGGTCTCACAGTTGGTGTGCGGTTTGGTGGATTGACACCGATAAATTTGTTGACCGACTATTTCTTTACCCTGACCCCCTCTTTTTGTTCCTGGACTTGGGGAATAGTCCCAACGTCTTCTCCTTTAGGTCTCGTAATCACCAAATCTTCCATTGGTGGTT